>JABCKJ010000090.1:0-63839 GCA_018850815.1 Asterophora lycoperdoides
CACAGTTGACTAGGCGGAAAACCTAAGAGAACTAGACTGAGTTCTCTAGGTGTTTTATTCCAGTATATATACATAAAGGCCTCATGGCATACATGAGGTGTAATTAGTAAGTCCGCAGTAATGATATCATAATATGTAATGTCCAATGACTAACACTATCTAATCAAGATAAGATGAGAGTCACGTGACTTACATAAGCAAAGAAAAAGCGGAATCAAGAGTAAAGTAAAAGTAAAGTATAAGTAAAGTGGAAATAATATATAGTACAAGTAGATGTTCCATAACAGTATACAGCCCTATATACCATGACATTTGTGGCCACCAGTAATTACATGCCACCAGCTCCAGTGTTTTCCAGTGACCTGGATGCCCTGCAATCTTTGAGTCATGATGCTGCTCCACGATCCGTCGGCGGAGTTCGGGCACATTGGAGACATCGATTCGGCCGCAAAATGTGAGCAATCCTTCCTCCTCCCCCCACTTGCCGAAACAGAGGGATTGGCCAGCTATCCACAAAGCCTTTACCAGCTGAGCTGACTTGGCCACCGAGTCCTCCTGGATTCCCTTCCAGTTTCCTTTTCAGATGTCCGCAAGGATCTCCGCTTCTTCTCCGACCAAGCGCAAGCCCTCTACTGCACGAACTGCAAAGAACTCTGGCTTGAGCAACACGATGTCAGTGTTGTCGCTGCTGCCGTCCCCATGGTTGGTGCACCGGGAAAGGGCATCAGGTTTGCCCATGCTGCGGCCCAGCCAGTGATGGAGCACAAAATCAAAGTTTGCCAGATAGAGGGACCACCGTGCCTGCTGCCGATTGAGCTTCTTGGCAGTCAGGAAATATTCAAGGTTCTTGTGGTCCATCCAGATCTCAACCTTGTGCTTCACGCCTTCCACAAAATGCTGCCACTTTTCCAGGGCACAAATGATTGCCAGCATCTCTTTGTCATGGATCTCGTAATTGTGTTCCACTGCATTCAGGCTCTTGGAAAGGAATGCCACCGGATGACACTTTCCATTGTCCGAGGACTCTTGGGAGAGGACAGCACCTGTAGCAACGTCTGACGAGTCAGCCTCGATGTGCAAGGGTTTGTCGTCATCGGAAAAAATCAGAACTGGGCCCAAAATAATCGCTTTCTTCAGGCAGGCGAAAGCAGACATCTCCGAGGCACTCCAATGCCACACCATGTCCTTTCCTGTCAGGTCAAAGAGCAGTTGAGCATGATGGGAGAAGTCCTGGATGAATCTCCGGTAGAAGTTGGTGAAGCCAAGGAATGCCTGCACCTCCTTCTTGGTTGTCGGAGCTGGCCAGGTTGCTACCCCTGCCACCTTTACCAGGTCCATTTCTGCTGCCTCCTGCAAGATGATCAGCCCAAGGTATTCGATCTGGGTCTGCTCAAATTCACACTTCTTGGGTTTCAGGAATAGCTGGTGTTCGCGAAGTCAGTTCAGCACAAGACAGGTCCTCCGACGGTGCTTCTCCAGATCCCGGGTGTAGATCAGAATGTCATCGAGGTAGATGCAGACTACACCTGCTGTGATCAGATCATAGAAGATGTCATTCATCATTGTCTGGAAGGTGGCCAGGCTGTTGGTAAGTCCAAGGAACATCACCAGCGGTTCGAAGAGTCCGCAGTTTGTCCAAAAGGCAGCCTTCCACTCGTCACCCTCCTTGATGCGGACATTGTTGTATCCCCATCAGACATCCAGTTTGGTGAAGTACCGCGCTCCCCGAAGGTTGTTGACAAGTTCACTGATGAGTGGCAGAGGATAGCGGTTCTTTACGGTGATGGCATTGAGCGTCTGATAGTCCTGCACCAACCAAAGTGACCTGTCCTTCTTTTGATAAAGAAGAGGGGGGATGCCATTGGAGATTTGGACAGGCTGATCCAACCAGAAGTGAGATCCTCTTCGAGGAATGCATCCAGCTCCACTTGTTCAGCGGGTGACAACAGGTAGACCTTCATGCCAACGGAAGATGAACTTGGCAGAAGTTAGATGGCATGGTCCCACTGTTTCCGATTTGGGAGGGAGTCAAAGGAGGACTTAGCAAATACATCTTCGAAGTTGTGGAGATGGTCGGGTACTGCATCTTGGAAAGACTTTGGGGCTGAATCAGCGGCAAAAGCTTCAGCGAGACGCTGCAAGGTCGTCTGGCCAGCCCGGATGTGTTCTTCTGTAGTCATGGCCGGATAGATCACTGTTGTGTAGATGCGGTCCTCATCCAGAAAGGCCTCCACCAGATCAAAGTTCTGTTCTCATGGCCAGGCCCTCCGTCATCGGGTCTGCTTGCATGTCTGGTGTGAACAGACAGAACTTGTCGGTGTCCCATTCAGTTTCCAAGGAGATGGTTCATCAGGAAAAAATGACCTGCCTCCATAGCAGTATATAGACTTGGTAGCACTCGTAGCTCCGTAGACAAGTCCCCTTTTAGGTAGTTCATCGTAGCACCCATACAAATTAAGTAGCACTCTGTAGTACTATGTAACAAGCACCTATGAAACCTACAGCACTTATGTAACAAGCACCTACGAAACCTACAGCACTACGAGAGCCACCTGTAGCCAGCCAATATTGTTCAAATCTTACTCAGCTCAGAAGAGAATCACACATGTATTCAAATAATCTAATGTACAAGTGATAATACTATTATTTTTTGCAGCCCCACCATCCTCAATTGGTTCCTCAATATTCACTCCGTTGTGAGACAGTATCATTGCTGCGATTGTGACGCAATCATGATGACGGGGATGGGGGACGATGGTGTGTCGAGCGCATGCAGCTGGGGGCATTAAATAGCCGATGGTGGCGGTGACGTGGCATTGCATCGGGAGCGCTGCATGCGATGTTGATGGCAGACTCGTCATCCAGGGGGCCCTCACAGAGCATCTCGATGCGGTACCACTGCACGGCGGTGGTGGCCTTGTATCTTGTAGTCGTGGTGGCTGCTAGGAGGACGGCGGTGGCGGGGTGCTCGGATGGACATTCTCATGCGCAGACGGAGTGCAATGGGGGAAAAGTCATGAGTCTCGAAAAAGTTAACAGATAACAGATCTTACTTACCTTTACCTGTTCTGAGACTAGGACACACATAAAAGACATAAAACCAACAGAAATGGAAAAAGAGCTTCAGGTTTGTGCCACAGGTGGTACCAACAGGCTGGTAATCATGCAACATGCCAGATCACAGAACCTCCAGCTGCCAACAAGGCAGGGAATGAAGCTCTCAACAAAGGACGGAGGGCGTGAACGAGTAGAGAGATGATGGGGGGCAAAAAGCAACGTTAAGTCGGGTGCGGGCGGTTGCGGAGTTGAGTCAAGCGGAGTTTGAAGAACTTCGCAGTTTTCAACTTTTTTGTTGCCATGCAGAAATGATCGAGCAGCTCTCAAATTTAATGTGAGGAGACTCTACAAGTACTCATGGTGGAATGGTAGAGGTGACCCGTTTACTCTGGAGTCAATGATTCACACAGCTGATATTGGTGATTCAGGGCCTGTGTTCAATTCCCAAAGTTGCTGCTTATTTGCCTTTCGGAATCGGCAAGTCATTCAGCATGTAAGACTTCTATCATCCTCTGATTGTACTCTTCGAAGTCAATGGATTTTTGAGAGTAATATATAGTCTAGAGGTGGCCTACAGAGGTCTACTGACTACTGGGAGTAGCTACAGACACCTACAGAGGCTACAGAATGCAATGTAAAAGGGCCCCTCTCTATGGTTACTACCAACCTTGGCTGTGTGCTATGGACCATTGCATTTTTTCCTGATGTTGGAGCAGAGAAATCCAGCTCAAGAGAGGGAATCCCATCTGCATGACAGGCCTGGATGGTCACCCGTAACCTGGTCCGTGCTTTTCGTTCTGCCCGCATGGCATCCCGACATGTGTCGCATCATGCGGGACAATGGCTCATAGTGACCTGGCCCATTGACCAGTCAATTTCCGGGATGTGTTCCTTAAGCCAAGTGTACCCAAGGATCATCTCCTGCTTTCCAAGGCTCATGACTGCAAAGAGGATCTGTTCGGTATGGCCATCATAGCGCAGAATGGCCTCTACCACGTTACTGATTTCTCCAGCCTCGTTAGCACTGCCATCGATGTTGAAGACCGGAATGGAATGAGTGAGGGTACGCGTGGTAAGTTTATGCTTCTCAACAAACTTGGCATCGAGAAAACACCTGGTAACCCCAGTATCCAGTAGAGCAGAGACAGAGATGGTCTGTTGCGTGTCAATGGTCTCCAGTTCCACCTTCAGGTCCAGAGATCGTTCAGCTGTGGCAGCAATGACCAGCTGTCATGGCATGCATTTTCTCCAACGAGGGAGACCTCACTTGGACTCAGACTGGATTCCCGTATCAGTCCGGGTTTCAGCTTTGGAGGTAGGGGAAATAGAGAGGAGTACATTTTCGTCAATTGATGCTTGGGTAGAGGTGGTGGCAATAGTGATATCATTGGTAAACTCTACGGGTAACAGGGCAAATCGATTGTGATTGGACAACGGCATCAGCAAAACGGACAGTACTTTGGCTTTGGACTTTGCATACCTTTGACTTTACCTATGGCTTTGTCCTGCCTTTGGCTGTAGCTTTGGTCTTTGCTGGATGACTTTGACCTTCAGATGATGCCTTTGACTCTGATAAATCACCTTTTAGTACTTTAAGTCTTCTATTGCCTTTCTTACCAATTGGTGCTGTTGCATCGGCCAAAATTCAAGTTGTGGCTGGGCACACAAACCATGTTCCGTTGATCTAAAAGTAGACCATTGATCCGTCACTTGTCCTGCTCAAACTTACACAAAAGCAGCTCTCTTCTCTTACGGCTGTTATTTGAATTAAAACTGGCTGGTACATCTCAGTTTAGAGAGTGTTAAGAATGGTTTTAGCCATTCAGAACTTAACGAATTAGCACATAGGTTGAATAAATTACATAATAGATGTCATATTGCATAAAGTCAAACTTGAGGATGCCACCGAGTCTGTCGCCAAAGGTATTAGTATTTAGTAAGCTATTTCATGAGAATGATGATCTGCATACTTGTTAACATAGAATAGACGAAAGGCATGAAGAGAACTGGAATGAGTTAAAGTACGAGGCACATAATTTTCACTGGCAACACCAATGAGATGTGCACTTCGAAGTATCGTATCAATATGAATAATAGAAGTTACTCAGCGCCGAGCAGCAGTATAGTCCGGCTTCACCATCCACAGGCCAGTGGTGTCACAAGGAGCATCTCCATGCGGTACAAACCAGCGTACAAGAGCACATTGATATAGAACAGAGTCATATGAAAAAGAAAGAAACAACTCTACCTGTGCTACATGTAGCCCTTGGAATCCATCTTCATTTGGATCCTTCTCAATGTAGACACAGTCGTAACGGGCAGCTCCTCGTTGCCATGATGGTGTAGCTCGGATATGTTCACGGTGCATCCCACCAATACCAGAAAGGTCACTGGGAGCATGGAACGTAGCAGCAGCAGAGTGAAAGACGTTCACGCGTAGTGCAGAGCCAAGCCGAGGACAGTGGTCAAGTGGCATATCCATCCCACATACAGGCGAGTCCGGGTTGAGCTGGTCGAAAAGAAATCGCCGAATATGCTCCGAGAGAAGTGGCGATCCAAGGAAGTTGGATAGTGATAAGAGAGTCTTGGGATAATGGGGTGCTAGATGGAAATGAGCAAAGCATCACTGAGAGCAGTGAATTAGTTCATACCTGGGCGTTGAGGAAGCTTGACGTCTCCCATAGAAGTCATTCCAGGAACATCACCGTCATCACCATTGTCTGCATGAGCATTGAGCTCAACCTCACCGAAGGTCAGGTCCTGGAAGGGGTTATAATCCAGCAGCCCACGTGCCTTGAAGTCGATCCGAGCAGCCTCAAGTTTATCAAGGCGTTGGTTGGTGAGCAGCATCTGGCCAAGCGCATTGTGACGATTAGAGCGGCGCCACGGCTGCTTCACAGCCTTAATGTGCTTCGACTCCGTGATTGACGAGCAGATTCCATTGGGGGCACCAAACTGTTCGATAAGCCATCGGTAATGCATAATGGAGTGTTGGTGAGGAAGGTTGAAGTCATCTCGGACACCGGTTTCAATAAATATAACGCGCTCCCGATGAAAGCGAGTGACAGCATCCTCAATCTGAGCCAGGCCCTTCTCATCAATGTGCGACCTTCTGACAAGGTAGCAAAACTCCATAAATGCTGCTATAGTGCGGACTATCTGAGGAGGGACAAGGCCTGTGATTGCTGGAAGAAAGACCTTCATCAAGGCCTTAGAATCATCTCCCGTCCATTGCTTGAATCCTCGGCCCTGTGGAAAACGCCGCAACCCAGGAAACGGAGGTACAATTGCGATGCTAAGATTAAATTGTCAAAAAATGGTCATTTTTCCATTGCATTAAAAATGGTACCGTCTATCAATCTCTGTAAGAACTCGCTTTGCCTTGGCCTTAGGCTGAAAAGGAATGAGCAAATTTCCCTTGGAAAAAAATCATTGAAGCGCACCTGTACATCACCAATAATACCGTATCCATCCCACATGTCCTTCAAATTTCCTCCACATGCCTGAAAGAGTGCATCGGAATGGGCATGAGAACGCTGTATGGCCTCAGCTTCATCACCATCTAGATCACCTGCGAACGCAGTACATCTATATCATAATAGTCAATGACTGATTGTAGAGACAAAGAAAGAAAATACCGAGGGCACCATCCTGACACTACACAGGCAAGCAAGCATTGTTCAGGATAATGGGCGATGTAAGGTCCCAGACTGTAAATTACACGGCGATAATAACCGTCTCCGCATAGAGTAACCCTCGGCTTCTCCATCCAAGGCTTGAACGAGGACAAGATGTGGGTAAGTGATGAGTGGAATAGTTGTCGCCGAAATTTTTGGAAGGTAGCGCTACCCTCGTGCTCTTTATCAGCTTCATGACAACACATCAGAGTTGAATTGGATCATACATGCATAGCAATAGAACTCACTCTTTGGAATTGCTAGAAAGCCTATGATAGAAACGGCATTTCGGTGCGCGCGGCGGACATGGTTCTGTACAGTACCCAATGATCCGTACAGTGGATAATAGTCGTTCTGTCCAGTAGCGACGGAAACTGTAGTCTTGTCGCTTCCTAGGATTACTGGAGCGAGCATGGCCCCAGCAACTCCTGGACAGTCACGCGCAATCGTATCCTGTGGAGGGCAGAGGTAAGCACATAGACAGAAATAAAACATCACAATGTACGCACTGCCTCCTTCCATGCCCAGTCTCCAGACATGAGATCTGTATATTGCCGCTCACCATCCTTGTTTCGAACCTGCTTTGGCGCATAATCCATCTCCCCAGCAATGTCTGGATTTCCAATATGCATCTCCATGATACGAAGAGGGTCGCGGAACCAGACTTCGAACTCCTGTGTCATCCAGCCTGGTGCTCCGTCTGCAATCTCGCCATCGTACTTGATCTTGAAGGCCTCCCATGGAATGTCACCGGCTGGTATAGAATCGATTGCATCATGAAGATCGCCGACATTGGCGAAGGGAGGATCGACATCATCACCCTTGATGGCTTGACTCTCTGCCCAAAGGTCCATGAGTGTCGTGATGTCATTGTTGGACATCTGCACCTTGCGAAACAGAAAGTTGGCGATTTTGAATTCAGTGCCAGATGTGAAAGGGAAAAAGTCGTTTTCATCGAGAGCAGGCTTTGGAGGGGGCGGTGCATTGTCGGGAAGAAAATTGCCATCTTTATTGCAAGGCCGGCCTGACTGTTGTAAGAAGGTAGGTTCTTGGGTGCAGAAATAAAGTAGATTTACCATTCAATATCTCATGCTTCTTGATGAAAGTTCCTGAACGCCCGGTATTTGTCCACACACTGCGGCGAGGCGTTTGATGACTTGGAGTTGGCGGGACTGGTGTTCCAATACTGTCAATAGGACGCTGGGGTGTTTGTGGTGGCGTTGCAGGTGGAGGTGTTGACTGGGGAGAAGGGGTAGCTGGTGGGGAGGGGAGTTGGAAACTGAAACTGATTCGCTGGGTTGTGCTTGCATGACTTCTTGTGTTGCGTGAGCCCTCCTCAGGATTTGAAGCGTCGGTCACAGCCCGTAAAGCCACAGCTGAACAAGGATGGGATGAAGCGAAAAGGTTTCATGATGGAGATTTGGTGGTTACTACGAGCGAGGTGGATGAAGGATGACTTATACGCTGGTCACACTACATAGGTCTGTGCAACGGTCACATGAGTTCTGAAATTTTCAATCCTTGACGGAACGAACTTACATCTTGCTCTTTTCCCAATGGCAGCAGTCGAGCGCCTTGCTACTCGTTCCTCTAATGCTTCAAAACACCCAGGTGATGCCCAAAAGCGACTCGACAATAAACCACGCCGCACGCAGGCAGAAATTCAGGCAGAAAGGGCAGCCAAAGCGGCTGAAAAGGCCAGGAAACTTGCTGAGGCTGCAGAGGGAAGTCAAAAAGTTGCTGGATTAGAACGAGCTGCTTGCGACAATATGAAGCAGCGTACCAAGAGTGCCAAATCAAAGCCAGCAATGCCAGAGCAGGCCAAGAAACTCTCAATGTGATCACGAAGTGCAGCTGTCTCAGCAGATGGCGGTAAGTGGAATAGGCTCTGCGCACTTATTGGTTACTCACTTTGGCGGCCTGTAGGCATTGAAAATCCCTCTGAGGTCGCCGTGGCCAGCGACGTAGTGATGCCAGTGCCGACCAAGAAGCCCCGTGCCTCTGCGCAATCACAAAGTACAGCTGTGATAAAATACAGCGGTAAGTGCCCTATAATAAATGCATGCCAGTAGTGTAAGTTACTCACTTTTATGATCTGTAGACAGTGGAAGTCCCTCTGACAATGCTGTCGTTGCCTCGGAACAAGACGGAAATGGTCCCGGTGCAAATGAAGAACATCATGGCACACGCGCCAGTAGTAATGACAACGCTGGTGAATCCCTTTACCGTCATCCTGTGGATCCTGCCAAATAAGAAGCACACTCACGTTCATCGAAAGACTTTCAGGATGCGATGGCACCAAGCTACTTTGCCCCAGATGAAGCTGCCGATGGCCCAATGGACATGGATAAAATGTCTAGTGAGTCGGACAGCGATGATTTTACACCAAGCACCAGTGCCACTGGGAGTCATGACGAGGGCGAGAGCGAGGTCGAGCTTGAAAACGATGAGACCAACACGACCATCAAGCACAAGAACATCAAGAAGAAGATGAAGAATGGCCTTGTCGTGAGACAGAAAATTAAGGCCATACGCGATGCCATGGGTGGGAATGATGCCACGGATGTCCTTCCCAATCAGGCCAACGGGGCAACAAAGCGCAAAGCTGATCCTAGCTTGAGCGCTCAAGAACGGTGACAAATCTTATCATTCTTCTCTTAATAGTGCTACTTGCTAATACGATTTCCAGTTCCAAGTCCAAGAAACCACGAGCCAAACTGCCAGCTGGTGTCCACCATGACTGGGAAGAACACAGAATCTCGCGACCAATCCCAGCTAGTACTACGCAACGCTCAGTCTCCACTGTATCCTCACTTGCTGGAACTCAAAATGACGACACTCAAGCTCAGGATGCAGCCGAGACTGATGGGATTCGCCCAGGAGGAATCTCTTCAGATGATGAAGACCGTGGGGAACGTGCTCTTACTGCCCAAAAGGTTGCATTCAACCATAGGTACAAGGTGAGTATGTCGTGCTTCTTTTTCTGAGACCACCTACACATGCATTGCTATCCAGTCTACTTCGGCTGTCAAGATCGAGCCACTTCACGATGCTCGCCTGAATTTCACAACATCTGCACGTCGTCAGCGGCCCACTCAGTCATGGCTCCCAAGGGACACGCAAGAGACTTTCGGAATGCTCAAAAAAATGACTTTTGATGCCGTTGGAAGTTTGGATGCCTTCGAGAGTATTTCCGACGCTACAATCGAGGAGATCTGGAACTTGGTCCATGGCGACGAACATCCTATCGATTCTGCTGCATCGCAGGAAAAAGAAGCAGGTGCATTATTTTCTACGGTCAAGGCTGTGGTGCGTGTTTGGTCTCTTAAGTATTCTGTTTCATGTCTTTGATACCATTCTGATACTGTGCATCCTGCGACTCAAAGATCAAGAGCTCGATCTCGACAAACTGGACCTCTGGATTTGCACAGATGGCAATCAAGGCTCTCGAGGATGAATTCAACCTTCGAAATCTCAAGAGCCTCGATGATCGGGCAAAATATGTCCACGCGATACTCGGCATGGAAAACAAGACAGACAAGAAACGCCCGTTTGTATGGGAATCGACTGACACGCTCGACTGGGACTTTGAGACTGAACTCACTAATGAGGTGAGTAGCAGTAGATCATGACATGGTGTCGCACTCTTGTCGGAAGCAACTCACAGTTCGTTGTAGGGCCTTTTTCTCGGGCGGTTGGTATCAAAGACATTTTCACTCCATCTAACTCAAATACAGGGCCTCCCTGGAGATATCTGGCTCGTTTCAGAGCGGCCTCGAGGTGCGCTGATGATGTCTATTCTTGCGGTACGTCTCTCTCAAGATTCTGTCTGACATGTATATTGTACTTACACATTTCACAGGTTCATCGCGCACTTCTTTACTCAGTCAGCGGAAGGTTCCAGCCCTTCGGTACAAGCAAGGAAACGGCATTTTCGTTCGAGAACTGGTGCGACTACGTGGAAGAATCAAAGAAATCCAACAAGAAGAAACTCATTCGGCGATGCACGATGTTCCAGGAGAGGATCGACAAGTTGTCAGAGAAGCATTGGGAAGCGATTATGGAGAAAGCGTCGGGATATGTTGCGAAGCCCAAGGTGGCACTGAAGAAGGCGTTGAAGGTGCTGGACGTGATTGAGCTTGATAGCGGGGATTCTGATGAGGATACGGAGGACTACTATGACCCGAAGTTTGACGTAGCTCAGTCCTAAATATTATCATTGCTTCAATTGCTACAGTATGGTACCGAAATACGATGGAATTCATCTATACTCTCAAAGCATAACAGGCTCTCCAGCTGACTATGACAGAACATATGACTTTGATGTGTCTCTTGCGGTGACTTTGCTGCCTTTCAAAGCCATCAAAGTAAATGGACCTAGCTTTACAAAGTACTTGTGACTATTGGTCTTTGCGACCTTTCCTGCCTTTCCCTGCCTCTTAAAGCCACCAAAGCTGCCCACAAAGCCCTGACAGTTTTCCTGATGGGGGGTGTACTATCCACCCACTGTCGGACTAAAAATCCTCTTCTAACTCGTAGTAGTCAACCTCATATGGAATTCCCCAGAACAATTATGATGGTACTTTCATCTCACTATGAACACAATCTCGAGGGCCAAGATAACGACATACAAAGACGAGTTCAAAGCGACGAGTACGCGATATACGGCAAGGCTGGAATATACGCAGCAACACTTACTGTAACTCGGAGTTACAGTAATTCCTGAGTCCTGCTCAATGCTTTGCTGCACCTCCAATACCCCCTTTTCACGCTCTTGTGCTATATACATAGCCTCTCATGCTTTCGATTGATAGTTTGAAACCATCATGGACATCAAAATTGATTCATACTAGTATCATACTATATGCTGCGTGAAATAAGTGACCGACTTGTTTGGCAGTGCTCAATGTATCACTATTCTACTGATGTCAGTGAAGTATCATCGTACAAATCTTCCAAGCCCGTGCCGTCAAAGCCCTCGGTGAGTGCTCAACGCTTTGTCAGTATGGCGCCCTTGGTCGGGCCACTGTTCAGTGGCGCAAATTGTAATGAAGAGTTGGAGTAATAGAAACGCGGACAAGCTGTTGGACCATGACGGCGATGGTGCCGCCGGACAGCTGTGACAATCACATTCGAAATTGAAACCGACCCACCGACCCAGACACTGAATCATGCTTGATAATACGAAGGAGGGCGAAATTGTACAAGAGTAAACACATTTCAACAGTCCCATAGCTATTCAGACGTCTTCACCACTAGTGAAGATGTATGAGCAACAGATCCACAATAGATCCACGTGTGAGGGAATAATAATAAGTACTCACATCTCTATCATCGAGAGCTGGGTGGATATCCTTGATGCAGGCGAAGCCGACGCGGTCTGGTATCTTACCACCCTTGGACAGCATGTGGCTCCTAAACACATCAAACTTGGCCAGGTCCGAAGCGTTTGGCGTCCACAAGGCCTTGTGCTTTTCGCAGGTTGGGTCGAGCTGGCTGTCGTCTTCGAAAGGAGCCCAACGAACGAGGAAAATGACATCGTGGACAATTTCCTCGGCTTCGTCTTCAGCGATCACTAACAGCAAAGGTTCGGTTCAGTGCAATGCATACATCCGCAAAGTCACGTACCTCTGACCCTTGGTGCATAATCCCGGTGACGCCTTCGGAAAAGGTCGTACGACCCGAAGTAGAGATCCTTGTTCATGTTTGGGTAATTCTTATAAGGGGGATAAAGGGACTCTATGAAAGCCTCAAAATCCTCGAGTGAGATCGTGAAGCCACTGAAAATAGCGTGCGTTTGGGTGTTCATGACGGAGATGGATTACCCGCACGGTGGCCGGCAGGTATATATAATGTGTCAATGTCACAGGTAAGGTCACAAGTAACAGGTGACAGTGAGCACCCAATTCAGACACTTGTCTGGCAATTATTCACCGCCAGTGGTCCACAACAATCAAACTGAGTCGTCTGTACAAATTTTCAATGCCCTCTTGGTCAACGCTTTGCTGCACGCGGCATCCGATACCCCCTTTGACGCTTTGTACATCTGACGCTGTTGTGCTCTTGTGGACGGATCGTTGCGCGAAGTGAGTGACCCTCTTGTTTGGTGGACCGTGTGCCGAACGTTTTCGCGAATGTTCGCTCCACTGTCGATCAGAAACCACCGACATACATGCCATGTATCGTTTTGAAGAAGCTGAATTCGCATCGAGGAAGTCCCATTGTTCTCAAGAAGCTCTTTTGTTTTCAATATTGTTTTCGCGGGGTGCCAAGTCTGCCAACACTTGTTATGTAGTAACTGTCGTACACTAATAAGAAGAAGAAAAGAAGAACTTGCTCTATTGTTCTTGGCAAGAAGCTCCACAGTCGACGAAGTCATCAAGTCCATTGTCCTGTGTGAGTTATTTTTCACAAATTCGAAGCTCGCTACTCAGCGAAGCTCAATCAGCGACTATTGTTCTACAGATCTGGTGACCAGGTCAGCTCACCCAATCACCCAACCTTGCCCCTCTCTGGCAGCCGATATCGATTGTGAGAGGTCATCCCACATCATACTTAAGGACTCAAGAGAACTTATGTTCGATTCAATACCCCCGACATGGCGGGCATGATGAACCAGCAGCCTCATCTCCAGCAATTCGACCCCGCAGCTGCTCTGCCCCACCGCCTCCAGGAGCGGTTAAACTCGTGGGCGATTCGACGTCCCAGGAGCCAATTTCAGCTGTACGGACCTCTCAACGCCTACCTTGGCTTGAAATTCCCGCCTTCACGTTTCCTGATAAAACCCCAAGCACTTCTGCGTGAAGAACTGGAAGAGGGTAAGCAGGCGTCCACCATTTTCCGTCCTCTTATTTCACTGGATGTCCAACGGATGACTTCACCAACTTATACACTGTCCGAAATAGCTATCACATCCGAATCGGAACCAGACAATGCTAATGCAGCACCTCGTCGTCCAAGAAACTACTCGATTGACTCCCATGGTAAGTGGACGTTCAATTGCTCTGCTTCAAATAACGAAGAATAATATCTTTGGATCATTATGGTAGACATCCCTGTAAAGGAGGGCGTTAGTGGCAGGAAGTACCCGGACTTCTCAGTCTGCCAATACTGGGGAGCATTGACCAACGGTAGCGCGCCCGACGTCACTAGGATTATCGTCGAGGTTGGATCTGATGCCAAGGACTTGAAGCCTGTCAACAAGCGAGCGATGTCACGGCAATTGCTCACAGTGATAGATTTGATGGGAGAGTCCCGGTGGACTGGGCAATTTTTGGGGATTGCTATGTTGCAAGGCAAGGTGTTGCTTTACCGGGAAGACTCAGACGCTATTGCTGCACTTCAGCCTGCACGGGTAGTGAAATTCGACGGTGAAGTTGTTCCTGGATTTATGGCACTTCATGGTGGTGAATGGCTTGATTTTTTTGACCCACGACTCGTAAACCAGTTGAATACAATGGCAGCCTACTGCCTTGCAAATGACTAGAATAATTGTCTGTACTTACTCTTCATACCATCACGACCACGATGTATTCAAGTTGATATCGCTGGAAACACCCTTGGGACTGCATTCGAAGGCCGAGAAAATTTGAAAGTAACAAATTCGCGAACGGAGGAGGAGTCGGTGTCTGATTTGAAGCCTTCCAGTATTAGTCTGAATCAAATCCAGTTTGTGCCAATACATGGCGTCCAGGTGCATGAATATACTTCCGATGCTATTGGATGACATATTCTCGCCATCGACCCTGTGGACGAGCTTCTTTTACCACCTGCAGCTGACCGTCCTGAATTCACATATAAGCGCGACGTTTAATGCTGGATCCCCACTTCACCTTTCTCTCAGTACCACCACCATGTTCACGATCATTTATCATGATGCACTAGTCTGCCGTCGGAATCTTTTCCGTTTCCTTCCTCGACCACCTTTCTCTCCCTCAGCTCCGGTAACTGTCGGCTAGTGCTCTATCCTCTAGTCTCCCGGTTGGACTAGCTCTCGGAGGACCCATTCACTCACCCGGTGGGCCGAGGAAGTTTTTTCTTCTCAACCTTGATGACCGTGTTCTGGGAAGCTGTTTTCTGTCACCCTGTGCACAGGCTATGAACTATTAAATGCATCGCACGCTTGCTAAATGCACGGAAGAGCGAGTTCAATGGTTTGGCTCAGCTCCCGCGCCATCAACAATTCACCCAGATACTTTCCATCTTCCCACGCTAGCTGTTAGCAGTGCCGATCCCACTCAGTCCCTAGGTCCCAGGATCGTTGAAGTCAATCGTCGGCAATCGAGGGCTGACTTGACAGATTCATACAAAGTCACCCACATTCTATCTGTTCGCCTTTCCATCCTATCTTCACTGCAAGACAGGCCTCCAGCCAGACATCTTCAGGATTTTCCTTGGTTTCACACTCATCTTTTGATAACACTCAAGTGCAGCTCACACGTTCAATTCCCGGCGACTAATGGCGGTATGGTTTCGCCGCTCTTCCTCATCCCCGATGGCCGCGTCTGTTTTGTAAGTAGGTTATTCCCTGCATGATATGTTTATATGACGTCTAATCTCGGCAACTTGCAGAGCCAATAAATGAGCATTCCACGGCGAATCATGGAGCACGGTGCTGGGGTTTGTTCAACGCCACAGTGCTTGCATTTGCCGTCTCGGGCTTCAAGCGTCTTCCTTTTTCGTGTGCGATATTGGGGCTCATGGTCATGTCACGGTCAGGCCTGCACATTTTCCTTTTTGACCATCTGCGAGCACCCGCTATGTCATTACACAGAATGACGCTTCGTCCCGCCGTCATCGCGTCAACCTACCATAGGGAACCTGATGCAAATATATTTCATAATTTCATCTTCATCTTGCCGTACAGCCCATGCTACAACATGGCGTACAATGCCCTCATATTCAGTGAGTCAAGTTTCCGAGCCTCCTGATGATTTGTGTACAGCGTTCCTTGTCGAGCTCTTCCCTTTGCAAGGGGCATCACCATTTTCCTGTAGTTCAAGCGCATGGCTAGCTTCTTCAACAATCCGATTCAGAATCACAATGCAGGTCGGAGCATGCTGGTACTGTAAATATATATGACCAACTGTTCATGCAATGTTGTGCGTTACCAAAAAAATTGGTCTGTTCATCTGTTCATGGCCACATTTTACGCGTTACAACGTGAAAATCTGTTCATTGTGATTGAAAAAGCTTGAAAGTCCATGTTAACCAACCTCAGGGTCTGTGACGATGCGTGACCAGGGTTTGATTAGAGATGTTAATCCTGACATAACTTTCCCATACCCGATTAGGAGGTGGTGGACGCACACGCATCACTCGAGGAACCTGCGACAGTAAGTAAGTACTTGAACGTGGGCTATGAATTATCTACAGGTAAGGTATGATTAAGTATATGTGTAGAATACGAATTAGAATCAGTTATGAGCAGTAGAATCAACTATGATTAGAAGTAGAATCAAAACTCGCCATACTTAATACCCTCAGGAAGGACACGATGTCCTCGATATTTCTTTGCTGCTCATGCAGCTTGTTGTCCATTCAGTCCACGGCGATAGGCATCCATAAATGGGTGGGAACGCATCACAAAACGGTGCATTACCATCAATTCAGATTCCATGTGGACATGATCTTGCGAGGTGGTCGCAACATCATCACTGCCTGCAGGGCCTTGGTGACATGTCGCGACTCCAAGTTTGGCATGCCGAGGTGGGCGTGAGAAACAGCCTTCTGATGCAAGAATTGCAATACGGGCACGCTGTGTATCAGTCAGGAAGTTGCGAGCTTTCATTGGTGCCAAGTGGGATCTGTTGTGCACGAACATCAAGCAAAATTCTCTTCGTGTTGGTAAGGAACTCACATTTTCTTTGTGTCCTTCACTGATCTTCCTCTTCTGCACATAGGAACCAAGGTTACTGGTCCACCTGTTGTGGCTGGCCTTAGTTTTTGGCATGGGCTGTAGCGCGCGCACGCACTCGTCGAATATTATTTAGATTTTCCTAATGCGGATCGGCTACACCGTTCCCGACCCTTGAACACTCCCAATGTGCCGTGAAATGACTGGAAATTAATAGGAAACTCAGTATAATAATCTACATGAATTCTGTAACCAAAATAATTCGTAGAAAGTCTATATCTAACAACTTTTGGTTGCAGAATTGTCGAAATCTCGAGATTTCGCTGTGGAAGAAGCCTATCGAAGTTTTCTGTTTTGTCACGCTTTGAACCCTGAGGTTGGTTAACAATGACTGAGGTCTATCTTACAGGAATTAACGTCAAAAAAAATTAAATTTTCCTGGTGCGAAAATGTGACTTGTAACGCTGTTCACCAGCTCCTGTTATGCGTTAGTCTCCAAACAGACCTAAACTCTGATGACAGTCGATCAGATTAGTTATGCGTTACAAGCTCCAAATCTGTTGCGTTACGCGTTACGTGAACAGTCGGTCGTATATCTACAGTAGTTGCACTCATATAGCCCGTATATAAGGATAGAAATGCTACACAGCTAGTACTGTTCTTTCCTACTCTTTCCTACTCTTTGAGGTCATGTTTGTGTACTTTCTCCTCTGGGAGACAGAAGGTCGTACTGGCGTTCCGTCAGTCCATGGACTCGGACGCAGTTGCTATCCACGCATGGTTCATTGAAGGACATAACACCATGGTGGACGGAGTAACAGAAGCGGGGACAGGAGGAAATTCGCATGGAGGAGCTTGTGATTCTGAAGGAGAAAGAGTAATCGATCCCAGTGGCCGAGCACGCCCACTGCACAACCTCTACGACAAAATACTTGTAGGATTCAATCTTCTAACAATCTCACTATGCTGCGAGAACACCATAAACGCTCCCTTGCATCTGTCGGTTTGGTTGAGTGCATGCAAATTGGTCGAGAACCTGAGGATGGCACCTAAAAAGATGGATATACAGCAGGATACAGGATACATTAAAAGTCGAGAGAAGCCACCAAATGGTCAATCATATCGTCTCCTCCTCGGTGGTGGGCTGCGCGAACGAGAAACCGAGCGTGTAGGGGAGCGCCGACCACCTCCCCGTCCCCCTCTTCCACGGTCACCCCAACCACCCCTACCCCTGGTAGGCGGCGAATCGCCACGTCGCGAAAGCGGGGCACGTCGCTCTGACCTGTCAAGATCCCTATCACGGTCCCGGTCCCTGTCACGCCCAAAGTCACCTCCACCCCGGCCACCCCGGCCCCGTCCACTCAATGCAGGTGCATCGGAAGCACCCCTCCAATGCCCACCACCTCGCCCTGCTCCACCAGACAACGGCGCAATTGAGCCGCCCCAACCACCGTCACCGACCTTTCCAGCTGCACCGCTCCTCCATCCGTTGGCCGCTGCGACACCTGCCGAACCCTTGATCGAAATCTCTGTCGGCACAGTAACGCTTTTTGGGAGCAGCACGGCGACAAGCAGGTAGTCTCCCGGCACGAAGCGCAACTCGTCCAGTGTGCGTTCCTCCCTCTCGCGCTCGGTGGGCTCCCGCACCTCGTTTACGTCCTCACGCAGACGTGGCGCCGTTACGTCGAGTGAGCCTGGGTCGCCGAGGATGTCGCGCGAGTAAACCATGCCGAGGTCTTTTTGTGAGAATCGGCCCTTGTTGGTGGAGTCTGCATAGACTGTGCGGAACGAGAAGCGCGCCAATGGGTGGCGGTATTCTGGAACAAGAGGTGCTGTATTGCGAAGAGTGGTTAGAACTTCACGGAGTGTTGCGTCTTTCCTGTGATTGTCCGTCGGTCAAATTTTTCTACGTGATCGAAGAGAGAAAACTCACCATGTGAAGAGCTGCTGCTCGTCGGTAGTAGGAAGCGTGCTATCTTCGAAGAGGCTGAGCCTGTGGAAGCTCCCGATTTTTACGAATGTCCTGATGAGAAATGGCGCTGTCTAGTAATCATTTTAGCACTTCCACATCTACTGCATTAAATGTCAAGCTGACCTTTTCCCTTGAGACTATAGGCTGACCAGCTGGGGACGTCGTGTCAATATCCATAGTGGTAAGAGCCTGAGGAGAGTTGAACGCACGTTAAGCGAACCACGTGGAACCTGTGAAACTTTGGCTGACTAAACTAATCCAAACCGGCGTCAGCGGCCGCAACGTGCTGCACTCTTGTCCGCAGCGGCGGCGCATATTTGACAGCCTACACCGACAGCTTACCCGGTCCATTCTACTGACTGATTTTTTTTGGTTAGGAATTTATATTGTCAACCCGGCCCTGATCTGGCTTTTTCGGAGCCTCGTCCGTTCTTTGCTTCCATCTCTCACCACCCTGCTTGCTTGGATTAGTCTTACGCTTGCAGGGCTCGAGGATTGCTCAGAACCATGCCTGAATACGTTTATGCGCTTCACGACTTTCTGCCGGAACATGAGGACGAAGTCTCGTTCCATGCCGGCGAACGGATAGAAGTCATCGAAAAGGATGATCTCTACGGCGATGGCTGGTGGCAGGTGAGGCCCCATTCATGATCCTCGGGAGTATGTGTAATACATGCATGTTGCCTCGAAGCTGCCCAACACTTGCTCTTCAATGTTGGACGGCCCCCATTGCCCAATTCCATTGAAGCCTAGCAGGGATGTTCAACTTACTCTCTTCTTCACAGGGCCGCAATCTAGCCGGAAGCACAGGTCTATTTCCCCAGAGTTACACTACACCGGCCCCACCATCAGCTGATTCCATTGCACTTTCCTCGGCAACGTCCTCGAGCACCACAGAACTTGCGCCCACAGACGCACCTTCCAAACCCGCCCTCCAAGCCCTAACGGAGGAGTCTGAATCCGATTCTCTCGCCACCGCCCACAATATCGTCGCACCAATACCCCAGACCCAGTCTCCCGCCATATTCCTCAACGGGCACGAGACGGACACCGAGCCTGCATCTGGCCACCAGCGCACGACGTCTATGGGCGAGCAGGTCATGCAGGCCACCATGACAGACGTCCAGCAGGCCATCGAGCAGCTTGGTCGCGACCATAGCCCAAACGGAGACGGAGACGAAGCGAGGAGCTTTAGCTTTGCCAGCTCGAGGGGCGACCACACCGAAGGAGAGACCGACACAGATTTTGATATGAGCGACGTGGATGGACAGGAAGGAGGTTTGGGCGAGAGTTGGCACAAGGGAGCGAGGACAAAGTTGGCAGAGAAGGCAAGGCGTGCCGTTGAGGAGGCCGAAAAGCTTGAAGCCATACTCGGTGGGAGCTCTGATCGCAGGGCCATCGCACCCCCAATCGAGGTCGAACTCAGCGACGAGAGCGAAGGCGAAGAGGACTTTACCACCCATTCCAACATATTCGCGAGACAGCATCCACATATTCCCGAAGAGGACGAGGGCCTCGAGACGGATCCGGAACGCACGACCTCGCCACTTCCCGAGCATCTGAAGGACCTTTCGAGGAAGACTACCATCAGACGTGGCTCAACAGAATCTGCACACATGATTCTACCTATCCGTGACGAGTATGATGCACAGACCGCGACAGCGACCCAAACGTCATTCCCCGTCATTGAACCGCCCCTGGTGCTGTCCCCTGTTGAAGTGATGCTGTCCCCTGTTGAAGCGAGTCATGATCCATCCTCTGAGCAGGCAGAGCCTGTGCCGCGGTCATCGTTTGCGTCATCTGGCGCCCGATCATCCTATCCTACACCAGGCCAGCCTGAGCCTCCATTAATGACTGTCCCGGAACCTAAACCCCACAGCAGTCTTGCTCCTTACCGGGAATCGCTCATTGCTTTACCATCTCCCACCGGCTCGTTCCCTGGTATGTTAGGCGGAGTGGCCCTTTCTACGGAAGGCTCGAAACACGACAGCGTCGCGTCTGCTGCGTCAACACGTCCCTCATCTGGACTGTCACAGCCGCCGTTGACGGCTTTGACCATCCAGAATGCACTCGGTGAGGAACAGGCGCGGCCGAAGGAGAAGAAAGCACCGTCAGAGTGGTCTCTCGAAGATGTCATCGATTGGCTCAAATCTAAGGGTTTCGACCAGGACGTCTGTGATAAGTTCACAGGTAGGACGAACCACTACCACGATTAATTTCACGCTAATTTCTGGGCTTGTGTTTTTCTCTCTATAGAGCAAGAAATCACAGGCGACGTCCTCCTTGAGCTCGACGTCAACCTACTCAAGACTGAAATTGGTATCATGGCGTTCGGCAAGCGCATGCGCATCGCCAACGCCATCACAGACCTCCGCCGCCCGCCCTCAATAGTATACTCCGACCACACCGGCCAGCACTCACCCTCACTCGCGCCACACTCTCCCCTCAGCCTCGCGCCACACTCTCCCCTCAGCCCCGTTCAGTCACATTCGCGCCATCAATCACAATCGCACTCCCATCACTCGTTCCCGGGTGCAGGCGCGACTCTCGGCATTCCGTATGCGCAGAGCGTGCAGGGTTCGTCCATCGGCAGCCCGATGATGTACAATGGCAACGGGGCTGCTTACGCCAGTTCCGCGGGCCACGAGAGCCCCGCGTTGGACGACCTTGGCCCGCCTGTGCCTGAAGAGGGGGTGCCAATGGGAGCATCGGTGTCGGCTCCCGCGATGAATGGCAAGGGATCAGTGAGCAACTACTCTGGTTTTTCGTTGATGCCAATTTCTGATCCACTTTCGCGCCAGAAGGACCGACCGACACACTTGATGCTTTCGCCAAGCGACGGGGCTTTGAAGGACGCGGCGAAGGCGGTTTCTGATATTTCTGAGGAGGAGGACCGGGGAGTCGCGAGCGAGGTGCGTGGTGGTCTTCCCACATCATATTGCTTTACTGACCATTTGGTGTTTCTTCATCCGCAGAGTGAGGCTGCTCCTAGGAGTGTACGGCGCCGTATCTTCGGCCGTTCGCACGACTCTTCCATTCACAAGGTCGACTCCGCCGCCAATTCAAGACATTCTAAAGAGAGCTCTACCATCGCTTCTCCAACGCTTGCTGAGCGCGAGAAGAGCAAAGAAAAGGAAAAGGACAAAGACAGGGACTCGACGAGTTCGCGGCGCCCGCGGTCGAAGAAGGGCTTGGATGGAGGAAAGAGTGGTGAACGGCTGAGCATCTTCGGCGGCACCTTCACGGGGACGCTTGGGAAGAGTCGCAAGCCGCCACCGAAATACGCCACGTTCGTTAGCTTTCTTGAAATCCAGCGAACACGAAGAAACTCAGGTCATTATCATTTTTTAGCAGCACGCACGAAGAGACAGGTTCGGATAAGGCGTCGATGTTCTCGCTCCCCCGGCGGCACGCCAGCAGCCGGAAGACCTCAGCGTCCTCGCCCCATAACACGCCCAATGGAACACCCCAGCACGCTTTCAAAGAGCCAAAGGGCAAAGATACACCGTCCCCCGTCGTCGCTGTCAAGGAGCCACGCGATCCCGCATTGTTGCGCAAGCGCACGACGTCGGCACCCGCGCCGCCGACCGAGGCGTCTAGGAACAGCACTGGGGCCTTGAGCAACGCACCTGGGATTTCAAGCCCTATCAAGCAGGGGCAAAGCATTCTGGAACAGATCGGTGAACCAGATCATACTGGGTGGATGAGGAAGAAGGGCGATCGGTACAACAGCTGGAAGCAGCGCTACTTCGTCCTTAAGGGGTCACACCTGTATTGCCTGAAGAGCAACAGCACTACCGTGCGCTTTCTTTGCTTGCATCAGTACTATTCTCCGGCTAATCAGTTGTTCGTTGGCAGGAGACGAAAATCAAAGGATATATCAATATCGATGGGTATAAGGTCACAGTGGACGAGAATGTCAACCCCGGACGATATGGGTTCCGCATCGAACACGATAGCGACAAGACTCACTATTTCAGTTCCGATGAGAAGGCCATTCTCCGCGACTGGATGAAGGCCATCATGAAAGCCACCATTGGCCGCGATTACACAAGTGAGCTATCGTAGCTTGGTTGTCCTGCTTTCCATCTGACCTTTTACCTGTCAGAACCTGTGATATCATCTTGCAATATACCCACCATCCCTTTGACGGTCGCACAAGCCATGAACCCCGCACCCCGGCCACCTTCCCCGACCGCTCGTGCTGCCACTCAGAAGGCTTTGCGCCGCGAAAACCCCAATCAGCTCTCTAGCCGTGATGCCCGCATCCTCATGGGTCTTCCGTCGTCGAACGACAGCAAAGAGGACCGGTCGCGTCTCGAATCATTCTTCAGCAAAGAGACTGTCTCTCCCACTGCTGAGGACGGCGAAGGGGCTAATGGTTCCGTAGCTGCTACGCCTAAAGCACCCGTACCTGCTCGACCTTCGAGAGAGCTACGGAGGCAAAGTACGGCGCGTGCTGTCCGTCTCTTTTTTTGTTCGTTCGATGTTTCTATTTCTCACTCATCTTTTCTACAGTCCGTATCTTCCACTCCAGAAGATTCCTCTGTTGTCGAATGGGCCAATTCCCACCTTCCCTTGTCGCTCCAAATCAAAGACCCTACCGGGTCCCTCTGCGGGGGCCTCGCCCTTCTGCGTATCGCGGAATCAATCAAAGGGAAACCCGCGTCCCCTCCCGTGCCAGACTCGGCTTTCCCTCAGAGTCCCACGGATGAAAAGCTCGACGGGCTTTTCCAGCTTTTCGACTTCCTTCTTGATAATGATGTGAAGATAGGCAGCGTCAGTATCAATGAGGTTCGCCAGGGAAAGCGCGACAAGATCTTGCAGCTGCTCCGTGCACTCAAGGCATGGGAGGACAAGCGGCGGACCATCGCTCACAGCGTTCGAAGTGCGAGTTCTGTCCAGGCTGGTGGTTTCATCGCTCCTGTTGGGATGGCTTGGTAATTACAGTTTGCATCCAATCATCCCACTTCCATCTACGCACACATGTATTATTTTTGGGCTACTTATGTTTCTTTGTCTTAGCCTCTCCACTTTCATTTGCCATCTTCTAGATCATCATATTATCTGTATATGTTTATTCTCCGCCGTTCTCGGTGACGGTCATCATGATTTTTTATTTCAACTGTGGCGGCAGCGCGTTGTCTAAGGTCAACATCACAAACACGATCAGCGATGTCCTCTGCCTTTTCCTTCGTGCCACGAACTATTTCCAATGCGAAACGAAAGTCGGCTCAGCCTCATCCTCAGGCCACGGCGCCTAGGCCGGTGCGAACGTCCATCGCAGGCTCGGAACCAGATTCGACACGTCCAAGCAACACAGGCGCCAGCACCAACGTTGGGGTGAAGTACTCAAATGAGGACTACGCGAGCCTATTGTCCCTTGCACTCTCGGACTACGCACTTTGGCAAAACCCAGATATACGCCAAAGGAATGAATGGAGTAGTGATACCAGCTCTAGTGCAGATGTTGACGGATGTAAGTCGTGTTGTCCTCACTCGTGATTGGAGGTTTCATTGGTTCTACGAAGTCTTTCCCCTCAGCTATCTTCTCAAGCACTCACAACTCTTGGCACCTCTAAACCTTGAAAACTCGCAGATGCCAATTGCAAAGGCTATACGGTCTGGCGACGGTGCCGATGTGCTAGAGATTCGACTTCTGGTGTCCGACCCTTCACCATCGACTTGGTTTGGCGGGCCCAACAACACGAGGGATCTTGGGTCTTATGAGATACGACGGAAAGATTGGAAAGAAGCTTTGACGCGTTCCTCTAGGAACTATTCTAGAGCAGATTGGGATAAACGCACGATTTATATGGTGCGTGTCATCTTCCTATTCCTGTCCGTCCATCCCTCAATTTTCATTCTATACAAAGGAAAACATCCCTGTCCAGCACAGGAACACCCCGACAATAGTTCGCTTCATCCTTGCGTTACTCGCAGCACGACCATCACTCAAAGCCCGTCTCACCCGCGTTCAGAGCATAATATTTCCACCACACCACCAGGACAAGCCTGGTGGTCACCCAACCTGCAAAGGTTTTGCACTCGTAGTCCTTGAAGATGAGTTGGATGTAGACTTTCTGCTGAACGATTGGCCTTGGGAGCGACGACAAGATACCCACACCCATTTAAACAGCCCGGAGGAACAGGAGGCGACTAAATTCGGTCTAAGGGCGCTTCCAAAGTTGCGATGGGACCAACTCAAGGAAGAGTACCTGGCATATCGCGGACGGCTAGTTGGCGAGATCAACGCCCATGAAGATGCGGAATCTGCAATAAATATGCCCTCCACCTCAAAATCAACACGACAGCAGGAAGCTACGGTAGCTCCTCCAACCCAAAACGAGGTTTTGGAACTGGAACAGTCGAACGCGATAGCGATATGCTCCTCGTCGCCATATCCTTTCAATTCTTTGGTATTCGTTCGCAATATCCATCCAGAGACCAACAAAACGACGTTACGCAAGTTTTTCGCGACTGCGTTTCGAATGGCAATCATTGGCGGGGATGTGCAAGGAGACGGGCTCGATTATGTCGATTACAACAAGGCAATGGACTCGGTAAATCTTTCTCTGCCTTCTTCTCGAAAGAAACATGTACCGATGGCCGATTTCTACGTTGCCAGTGTCATCTCCGCCTTACGACGCCGAAGCACGCACAGATCCTCATCGGCCACTTTTCCACACACCCGACTTCCCATACCGGAGGATTAGATGAGTCTGGGGCCCCAGCGGATGATAAATCTCCGGCCGTGTCGATGGATCTTGTTACGGGCAGACGCGAAGAACTCTATTGGGAAAAGGTACCAGAGAAGGTGCGGCGGCAAGCAGTCCAGAAAGCTCTGGCTCTCATACATGGATCACCTAATATCGATACGAGGGGCAGCGGCGGTGCCCTACTCAGTGCAAACGAACCCGGAGAGGGGGACACAAGAAAGCGGAAGAGGCGAAAACACTGATACATTGGGCAATGGTGCAACTAGAATATCGTAAGTATGTACTTGGACATATTGAAGACAGTATAAATACAGGATGAAATCCAGCAGAACTAGTTACATAGATAAGTACCCAATTGATACAATAAGAGAGGTAAGGGTGCGCATGAATGTAGACGAAACCTGATGTTAGTGCCTAGACGGTGGCCTAAGCTCTGCTCTAACTCTCTCTAGGACACGACCCATCTCATTATTTCCTACTCCCGAAGGGCCGACACCCCAGAAAGTATCCGATGGGTCGTCAAAGACGAGATGCGAGGGATACGTGTCACACAACAGATATCGCAAATCTGGGTGCTGCTTGAACTTGAGGAGGTTCACTTTGTACATCTGAATGTCACAAGCAAGGAATGAGTTGATATTCATCAAGAGAGCGGTCAGATGGATACGCACGATCTGGATAATACTGGTGCGATAGTCATCTGTCTTGTATTGTTCATTAGCTGCAGACAAGCGGAACATCTCCATCACGTCCGGGCAAGTGCGTATCTGCTCCGCGATGTCGCCATGCGCCGGGAGGAATTTGAGGGCTTCGATAACATGTGCAGCAGCAGGGTATTTCATGCTCTCATAGTAGACGCTGTGCGGGGAATGGATGAGGAAGCCTGGAAAAGACTCGTGATTGAAGTAAACGATCTCGACTTCTCTGTGTGCAGAAGCCATGTTGGTTTGCGGCACAGTGAGAGTTGCTGGAGTGTGCACTTGGGCTAGCTGCGCGGTTGGAGTAGCGGTCATCGGGGTTACTGGCATCGATCTACGTGTCGGAGTGAGACTGGGAAATGTGGCAGAGCCATTGGTTGTCGAAGAGCGGCCCATAGAGCGTGCCGTTCTTGGAGGAGACGCATGTGAAGGCACGTATTTGTACTCGACGGTACTGCTGGAAGCATGAGATGCAGATCTTTTCAGGCTGAACAGGCGACGTAAGCCATTATTCGACTGCTTAGGTGGAGAAGGGGCCTCTATTTTAACAAATTTCCCTGGCCTCGGCGTTGGATTCGGAGTCAAAGGTGGAAGCTCTGAGCTGATGATATACTTGTGCGGAGACATTGTGTAGACATCCCTCGGTGGTTCAGGAAGTGGTTCAGGAAGTGGAGTTGGAAGGTGCTCAGAGGGGGACTGAGTTCGGGCGGGGGATGCGAGTGAACGCGTAATGTCTGGACTTCTGGCAATGGGAGGTTGAACCAGAGCGGGTGACGGAGTCGAGGCAAATCGGGCGCGAGATGGTGAAGGAAGTGGATCCGGCATATTGCTACTTGAACCCAGCGGACTCTGAGATCCAGAGGGAGTGGAAGAGGATTGAGATTCTGTATCCATCGACATTGGGCGGCGAAATGGAGTGGGCGCCCGGTTCCTTCTGGGAAGCTCGGCTTCAGGAGCTTGATTCTCGGTCAACCTGTTGGCTGGATGGATGAACGCTAAAGTTCCCAAGATGGTAGTCAAGATGCAGTCAGTGACAGTTATATGTGGCACTTACTTTGGCCTCCAAGTTTGATTTGAGTAATCATGGCTCGTGGCCGGCGCCGCCGCTTCTTAGATCCCTGCCGCGTTTCACGCGTATTTATAACATATTGAGGGGATTGTCGTCCTTGTAGACCTTGTGGTATCACAGGCCCCCCCATGGCTTCAGCCGAACCAGGAATCTGTGGTGGGGGCATCTGTGAATAGTTGTTGGCAAATCCAGGAGGAATGACCGGTCGACTATTGGGAATAAAACCGGGTCCATAGCTAGGTGAGGTCGTCTGCTGCCCATAACCCATACCTGGCCAGCCAGTGGGTGAAGCATCTTGGGCGTAGCCCAAACCATAACCCTGCCCGTAAGTTGGTGAGATTTGCCCTCCATAATCTAACAAGGGGGGTTGCCTGTACGCTGGACGGCGCTTGGAGTATTGTGGCGTTTTGGAGGAGGTGACACCCATTTGGATTAAAGGAGGAGAAAGAAATCCAGATGTATTTGCTCTGCGATTCACAAGGTAGTCAAGCAAAAACAAGGCATGAACGACTCGACCAACCTTTTAGTTCCAGACAATAACTTTGTGTACCGTTATGGAGGTCGTCAATATCGTTATGCATTTAGCAGCGTCCGAGGTCTATGAGAGCCTAGGAGGCTGTGGTGCGGCATGTTCCCGTGGGTTCGAGTGCAATGCCAACAACTTCAACACTATGAGTATTACGCGAAGCAATTTCGATAAGTGGGTCACGCTGTCACGGCCACGCTTTAGCAACGCGCCCGCCGAGTATAGGTGAAACGAGGGCTGCCCAGAATGCAGTATCCTCGACCGTTGGTCTAATTGATCTAGTTGTTTGGGTGGCATGTGTCGCCCCATAGGAACTCGGGATCACACGATATCAATGTGGCATGACTGGACATTGGCAAATACTAAAATTACAGGCAAGATGCCAAAGTGGATGGTACTTGGAACAAAACACATCACTGCTGTTTCTCCAGCTTGGAATCCAATGCATCTCGGATATCCTCAGCCCATGCAACAGCGTCTCGGCGTCCTTTGGTGACGTCGACTCCGAACCAGATAACCAGTGATGCGGCAAGGCACAGAGCAAAGAGGAAAGGAAAGCCATTCCAGTTGTTCCCCGAGTGGTCGATGATGGCTTGGATGACGTTAGGCCCGATCATCGACGAGGCGCGGTTTGAGAGGCCGAAGAGGCCGAAGAACTGTAGGGTGGGACGAGTTTGAAGTGAAGAGAAACGCGTGGATGCTGACTGAACCCACCATGTTGTCGAATCCAGGAGGAGTCAGCTCGGCCATCATAGTCTGCGAAAAAGCATAGTATGGCGCCTGGAAGAGTCCAAATACCACGTTGTATGCCCTGGATGAAGTTAGATATCGCACAGGACAGCCCAAGTTTCCTACGCACCAAAATTCCCAAACGTTATGGAATCTTGGTAAGGGCAACATGAGCTAGACCGACTAAGAATAAGGCGAAGAGAGGTACCCGAATTTCTGCGTCCAGATGCCAATCATACCCCATAGAGGTATCATAATTGTAACAACATTCGTGACGACGAACTATAAAAACAAAGGTCAGCGACGCCTTCAAACGCCTTGAGGGACCACCAACCATTTTCTTTGTGCTAATCTTCCAGTAATTCTGAATATACCAGAAGCCGAGAGTGCTCATGGCCGAAGTAATGGCTTGCGCGAGGCCCAAGTATGTGTTCTGCAGGAAGCTGAAGGAGAACTTGTCATTCTGGCAAACGTATACCAGTGTTCCGGTTGTGTTGAGACCCTAGTAACTTCGATCAGCGAAGGCTTTGAAATGAAGAGAGTGACGTCATACATCGGCGAGAAGGAAAAAGGCGAAGATATAGATGAACGTGTAAGGTAGCTTCTTATATTGCTTGCAGGCTTTCCAGATCTAGCGCATATTGGGAATTATCGATTGCAGAAAAATGCAGGCGCATACCTGCTTCCACCCGATGGTTAGGTAGCTTTCGCCTTTGGGAACCGGCGGACCGGGACGAGGTTGTTGAAAAATAACTAGATGGTGTGAAGGTAAGTGAACAGTAGATGCCCAGAAACTGTCGTCGCCCTTACACCACCATATGCCGACGACTACCCAGTATCCATTGGTCCTGCGAATAGATATATTAGACACGCCACGGAACGGAATACGCGACACTTGCAAGACCAGAGTATAATTATCGGCCCGGGGATTTGACGCCAGCGGGAGGAGAATCGACAAGTTAAGACATAGCGTGACGATGTAGCCAATATTGCTGTGAGTCTAAGGCTATGGTGAGTACAAATTCGAAGCAACAACGAAACCACGGAGGACTCACAGTACTAATGTTACTAATGCGATTCTTCTCAAGGCTCTCTTCCACTTCGAATTCCTCTCTCGTCGTTTCGCCAGATTCGTACTTCTCTCTAACTACGCGAGCATGAGGGGTGTTGCGTGCAAGGCGTGGAAAAAGCGCAGCATAAAAGACGAGTGTCGCGCCGTAACTGATGAATCCGATCATGTAGAGTGCCATTGCCACAGGCCAGCGCGAGGGAACTGAATGAATAAATGATCATCAGTACTGACAACGCCTTTCCGTAGAAAAGAACATGCTGGTGAGGCTCATGCTAGCAAACTGGGCTGCCCAGCATATGCAGGTAATCACGAACAGCAGCCATCGACCAAAATTGCCGTAATCGGCGGCAGAGCCGATGGTGGTGAAGATCAAGGTCATGACCTGGGGCGGAAATGAGCTGAGGGCGAGAAAGGAAAGGAACGAGACGTACAGCGAAGCTGACTCCATTCGCGACTAAGACGACGCTGGAAACAGCTTTCGTCCCACCTGCCCAGGGAACGACACATCGGCCAGAGGAGCCCTCACCACTGCACGACGAGCCAGGGCCTTTGACGGGATCGAATCCAGCAGCGGTTGCGAGGGATTGGAAGAGTGTCAAAGAGTAACCATTTGGTCCAACACCCTGTGTCGAGGCATGTCAATTTCCCGCGCGACAGCAAATCCAGTGAGGACTAACATTGTCACCGTTATAGTACACTGCCGAAAAATCAGACACGAGCACAACAACACGAAGAATCGCGTACTCACAGTAATAGCTCCACAGCTCGCGTCTAGTCACGATTGGTTCATTTGTGCTGACAGACGAGACAAATGCCGGCGACGGAGCCTTGAGCCGAGGAGACTCTTCGATACTACTGCCTCCCAAGTCGCTTGCGTCCTTGGCTAGTACAGGCTCAGCAAAAGCCTCAGGTATCTGGGACTCCGGGTTCTGCGACATGATAGGAGCCCAAGGGATAACCGAAAGCCGCACGAGAGAGCAGGAGTCCAAGAATTCTCATGGAAAGTCTATCGATATCCTTTTGAGCCGCTTGTTCAGTATCAGGTGCTATGCCGCGTTCCGCGATGCGGGGTGGCTCGGCCATGTCCGTGCGTATATGACGGTCTGTGACCCGCCAGATTTCTGTCGTTCTGTCGAAAGCAATATAAAAAATGGGGTATGGCAGAGAATCCGGTAGCCGTCATGGTAGCCCGTGCCTTGTCACTGGAGATAAGCGCTGTCTGTGGAAACCCTGTCATTCAGAATTGGACGTCTCGGCGAGGCGTCCTATCTCATACTAGTACTTACTCGCCAACGACACAAGTTCGATCCAGTTAAGTTACTAGGCGACGAGGTAAGGGCCACCAAAAGTTCAACTAGACTGTTGCGGTGAATATTATTTACAGCTATTTATTTCGGGGTGGCCTCAGGCTATAAATAACTCGAGAATGGATGTCGGATGATGGAAACCCGCGGCCCGGCAGCGGTCCGAAAGAAGCTATGTGGCACATGTACACCTTGTGTACACCTATTGCATATCATATATATGATGTACCCCACAAGCCAATTTTTCGATTCAAAGATTCAATAATCAGAAATTTCCAACGGCTCCGACATGTTTAGCGCGGGCTGGTACCCTGGTGTATACTCTATATATGATGTACCCCACAGGCAAATTCTTCGATTCAAAGATTCAATATGTAATCAGAAATTTCCAAGGGCTCCGACATGTTTCGTGTCGCCACCGCCCTTCAGCTTCAACTTTTGCGCCCAGATCAGCACACCTTACACTGTAATGTGTGGCGTCCAGCCGACTTGATACTAATCAAAGGGACTTGAGACAATCAACCTCTACCTTCAATCGGCCGCCGAGCTCAGGTACATTGGCGTACACCAGTGACCACCATGTGTAAAAGGATGATACGAAGGCTTTATTTGGATGTCGTTCCCTTTTGGGTTTTTATTCTGAGCAGATACATACGCCTGCACAAGTATATTGTATCAGTGCATAGATTAGCGCAGATGTCCAGCGTTGCGATACGTTATTAGTTTATGGGAGTCCACGCCTGGGTTTAATGGTATCTATGTACATATCCACCGTGGTATCCCACGGGCGTTACGACGGGGTGCGCAAGGCGGTGAAGTGGAAGCGGAGGTCACCTGGGTTGAGGGGGAAGCGGAGGAAGAGGAAGAAGCAGTAGTTAAGTTAGGTCGGAAAGAGTGAGTCTGTGTGCATGCCCAGGTGCAAGTACAAGTACAAGCACAATGCAGTTGCCAGAAGATGTACATTAAGGTAGAGAAGAGCGATAGGAAATATAGGATGATGGGATTGGCGTAAGTTGAGTCGAGTAGAGGCGTACTAGGACAAAGATAAGAGAGACGACGAAGACCAGAAAATGAAAACAGATAGGATGTTGGAAAGGGAAGAGTTGGGAGGTGGAGATTGACAAGATGTAGATCATAGAAGGGCGCCGCACATTCTGGACCTGTGCCCTCAAAACCACTCCACAGGGATGCAAGTTCACTTCACGCGAGACCCCAGACCTTTTAATTCTCATAGACGCCATAACCAAGCAAACAACATCCTCAAGTATGCTTGCTAATTGACAGCGGAAAACTGACAACGATAAAAATTATCTTAGTGCGGGTTCGTTCGTGTATAACGCATCGAAAACATACCATCTTGCGCTACTAGTGTCCACTTTCCAGCCCAATCTGCACAACCACCACTAATGGCCACATGCTGATGACCGTCGTCTGCACTGTACGTGACCCACAGTGCGTCTTTGCGAAGACCGCAGGTTGGCAATCACGACGGGCTTGATGGTGTCGGCAGATACGGGGCCAATGGCGTACGCACGATCGATCTTGTCGCAGATGCGGTCAATCGTTTCCGTCAAGGGCTCCTCCAGAGAACACTTGATGGACAAAGCCTCCTGCAGCAGCCGTACCTCTTGGGCTATTCCCGCGTCGCGGTGGCGCTCCTTGATGGCTTCCCAGCATGCTTTCGCTCTAGTCTTGGGAAGGAACAAGCGCTCAGAGCTCGCGACGCCGGTTGCAAGGACAGCGCAGGCAAGTCTGTCATTCATGGTCCAGTTCCGGAAAGCGCGCGGCTGGAAGTCTTTGATGGGTAGTGGGGGTGGGTCGGAGGCGTACTCCCAGAGGCCGCGTAAGACCATATGGGTCCTGAAGTCGCAAGCCCAGGTGGTATACATGTCATCGCCCTTCGCGAGGAGATGGCCCTTCCATTCATTCGAGTAATGGATGAGGGAGATGGTGGTACCATCACCGCTATCAGCCTTGCGCATTTCCTCCGCGATCTTGGGGTCGATGGGGACAGCCATGGTGGAGTATTCGGGGGTTGTGGTAGACAAAGAACGTTCGATGAGTGGCACAGGTCGCGATAACTGTGGTAGGATAAGTAAAGCATTCTATCCGATGGTAATAAGGAAAGCGACTCACCCCCGGAGGTAGAACCAATGGCGTCCTGGGTAGTGGTAGTGTATATAGTAGTAGTTATATAGTGCGGTGTCCTTTGTTATAATGTGACAATAGAAAAAGAGAAACGTGAAAGGGTATTTTTGCTGTGTGTCGGGTCCTAGGCTTTGTGTAAAAGAGACTGGCGAAGTATTCCCAATTGGATAGAAAATCTTTTTCTCTTTTTCCTCAGCCAGACATCCCTGAGCCATGATTGACCGCTGCAGGGGGGCGGTTGGGAGGGTAGAAAGATATCACATCGAATAAATAGAGCATTTTTCAATGTGCGCCAAAGAATTCCTGGCACTGGGTAAAACCAAGGTTATGTGATCGTACGCGTGGGGGAAGGTACTAAGATTTGAACAGGATCAGCCGCCGCAAAGATAAATGAGAACCCCGACAGCGGGTTTGAAACCACCCAACAACGTCGGAGATGACTGGTTGACCCCTTGTCCGAAGTTTTCCAAGAGGGCCTGATTGGCAGAGGTAGATGGTTGCGCAATGTGGTCAGCAGTCGGACGTCCAGAAGTGGTGCATTGTTTGGTTCCCAAGGTGGGCAAATAACGCGTCGCGTCGCCGCGATTTTGCTCTTCCTCCCTCCTCCCACAAGCATGTCCTCGTGTCGGGATTTCTCTTTTTCAGAAGGACACTTGAACTCATCTTCATCCAGGTCTGAACCTTATTCTGCTCGAAACTCCTACCTGTCAAGGAGTTGCTGCAACGGGTACAGTAGCCGCAGATTGGCGACAAACTTGAACACATGCATCCGACCACTATCCGACCCATCTGCGGGTACATAGCGCAGAACTTCCCTTAATTTCCAGTTCTGATCTTGTTTGAGCAGGATTTCTCTGAGCCGGTAGAATATCGACCGAACTTGGGACTCGATCTCTTGACGATGAGGATGACTCAATTGACTTCGCGTGTCGAGTACTTGGGCCATACAAACTCGCCAACTACAACAGGACCTGTGTGAATGGCAATCAAGGCCAGGGAGTCCCATACTCAGCGTACAATCATGATTAGGTGCGTGTATGTGCACCCAACACTAATGTTCAAACAATTTGACTCGCCACACAGGGAACACAACGAACTCCTCAGGTTCTACTCTCTGGTACAGCATTTGCTTGTCCTTGCACTCCTCCGCCAAGCCAACTACCCGCATCTGAAATTCTGGGACAGGAACATGGATCACAAGTGACTACGTCTACGGCCCGTCGAACACCAAGCATGCATAATATCTGGAAGACAAGATGGGGAAACCTATGATCAAGGAGATTTGCAAGTACGTACGCTCGAGCAATATAGCAGTCTCCTGGCCCGTGGAATTGCACCACACACTTGAACAGATATCGGCAACGAAGCTAGTAATTTTTACGAGCACCGTATGCGCCAGCGGTTCACACTACATATGACGGGATAGCGAACATAACTGGAAGGTCCACATGGTGGCAATCCTCGTGGCACCGAAACCCCGCTGACGGCCTCGACGACTACAATCGGGTCAAGACACGAAGCTTGCGCAAACGTCGTCGGTCACCCTCACCCTCCTCATCTTCTCGCAAGGCCGCGCCCTGAGCTTCGAAGATATGCAAGACTTCTGGCCTTGCTGGCAAAATCTACTACTAGGCCTCACGGAGCACTCCAAGAGCCCCTTACCATACCCTTCATGCAAGACCCTGGCAGGCTGACCTTCACATCGTCGTAAACTACTTATACTACTAGGATCGACCTCTGAATTTTGAGGTTCGCAGCTCACACAGACCCTGCCTTTCACAGATTCGGGTCTGGATTTCCCCCAAATCGTAGCAACGAAGGCCAAGACTACTAGTAGTTGACTGCTAGTCTGATTTCAGATTTCATCCTACACAGAAATCTCAACACAAGACAGTGATGTAAGAGGCTTGTGCATGTTGAGCACGTGGGAGAGACTGAAATAACGAGGTCGCGGCGTCGCTCCGTCTTTCATCATTTCCACTCCAAGCAACGATGGTCTTTGGGCTTTTTTCTCGCAAACGCGAGCCAGTTCGCGATGAAAGTAGCGCCTCCCAGCTCAGAACGCCGTCGCCCTCCGGCGAACCTGCTTCGATCGACAAAGACCGCTCGCCTGCGCGCGAGCCGCCTCCGACACCCTCCCCGCCACCAGAAACAACCAAACCCACAGACTTGCATGCTCTGATCCAGTCTATCCCGCCCCCGACACTCCACGCCTACGCCCTCGCCCACTTGCACCCCGCCAGCAGCACCCTTGATCCTGAAACCCTCGCCCACCTCTCGTCTTTCTTCGCACAACTCGTGCCCCCGCCCCGCCTTCACTGCGTCCGCTGCCACAAGGACTTCTTCGAAGTCGAGAACAACGACCGCAGCTGCCTCGTTGCCCACGACGACGAGAGTGCCGAGGTTGAGCGCGTGTCTGCCAAAGCCAAAGGCAAGAACACACTATATGAAACCCTGTGGGGCTGTTGCGGCAAGACAGTCGAAGGCGACGGCGACATGGGCCCGCCCGATGGCTGGTGCTACGAGGGCAAACACACCGTGCGTTTGAACTCCCCCAAATCCAACTTTCGCTGTAGATCTAACTGATGTCTCTCTACAGACTGATCCCAAACGCGCGCGCTTCCGCGCCGACTCGACGATGCAGGACGACAAACTGATCTCTTGCGCCAGTATCCATTGTCACCAGCCCCCAGGCCCCACACGCAAGACGCGTAAGCGCGGCCGGGCAGTGGCAGAGGATGAGGAGGTTGAAGATGAGGACGACGAAGGAAACCAATCCACCACCTCTTCCTCGCACCCGTCTCTCCTCTCCGCCTCGCCGCGGTCCTCAAACGGCGCTAAGCGACGGCGCACGGGCACCGCCAAGAAATCGCGCCGTCCCGTGGACAACGACGACGACCGCATGGACGTCGACGTCCCTCCCTCCGCACCTGCGGAGCCCACCTCCCCCAAAGCGAAACCCAAATCGCGCGCGAAACCCAAATTCCCAACCCCGACGACGGCAAAGATGTACACGACGCCCAAGGCGAGCAGCCCGCTCGTACTCGTGCCGCCTTTCGTCTCGCACCCCGCTTCGCCCGAGCCGCCGAACAAAGCCCGGGTCATCATCAACACAAAACCCAAGCCAGCTCCGGCTCCCGCACCACTGTCAGGCTCTGTACCTGTACCTGGCACCGCACCCGCACCAGAGGACTCCGGTGCTGCAACCACACCGCGGACGCCCAAGACGAAAGAACAAGAACCCCAACGCCCGAAATCCACCGGCACGAGCAAAACGAGCCCCACGACGAGCCCGAAGATCCCCAGTGCGACTGCGAGCCCCAAGATCACTGGGACGAGCACCGCCCCGCCCACGACGAGCCCGAAGGCGAGCCCGAGGGCCCGCGCGGCGAGCCTCAAGCCGCCGCCGCTCAAGTCGAAGCCGAGCGCGGGCGCGGTGAGCGCGCCGGCTGCTGTTGGCGGAGCTGGGGGTGGGACGACGATGACTCCTGTGGCGAAGTCGAGTGTGGTGGAGCCCCCCGCCTCGGTGGGGCGGGTAAGAAAGAACTCGAGCGCGTCGTCGAAGTCAAAGTCGAGGGCGAAGGGTGCGAGTGGGGAGGAAAAGGAGGGGAAGAAGACAAAAGGGCTTGGGGAGGTGGTGGATTCGAGCGTTGATGCGGAGCGTGCGCAGTGAATGGTCAAAGTATTTTCTGCTCTCTTTTGTGTTTTTCTTTCTTTCTTTTTGTTTCGTGATACGTGCTACGCGATTCCTTTCTCTCGTCTCGCCGTATTTCTTGTTTCGCTCACGTCCCACAAGTATGACTATCTAACTAGCTATCTAACCAATCCCATCTATCCCTCCACTTCTGATTCTTTCTTGATTGATCTCTCTCCTTGTCTCACTTATCTACATCATCCACACTCCTTCGAATTCATTACCTCTTCTCTACTTACATCCACTCTACTCTCCGCTCTCATGATCATCCAACTCGCATCACACACCACACTCATTTTACCAATTCTCTATACATTTTTACTGTACTTGTATCTATGATTGGCAATTGCTACTTACTTTTATCTGACTACGCTGGTGGTGGCTTGTATAGTAACCGCTTGATTGTAACTTGAAGCATATTTCTGAATATTTAATTTTGAAACGACGACGTCGAACGTCGTTCGCTGATATTGATGGAATCACCGTGACTGATCTATAAATGTACTTGTGATCTCATGACACTGACACCGACACTGGTGACTGGTCCCACACGGTCCCACATATCACAGATTCACAAAAGGCTGAGGCAACATCTCAAACCATAAGACATGTTTAGTTATTTCAACTTACGACAGGCTATGGTTGCTAGGTTATCTGCTTTTCTCGCACAAGCCGCCAACAAACCTGCCAACACAATCATCCGAGTCTATTGACGAATGGACTTCCCTCCTAGCTCAGATCTACTTTCGACGCTTTCTCTGAATCCAAATTTCAAACTCAAGGTCTGTCTAGAAAGATACGGGTGCTCACGCGCACGGTGCATCGCGTTTTTGATTGATGGACCCTCTATGATATCTCCTCTGGGCCTCCCTTCCTGCGAAACAATTGATCCTCCGAGTCGCGAGTTTCAAAGACCATTGTGTTTACGGTCCGAATCCCTTTATAAAAACTGGCCTTCACCATGCCAAATCCTCACCCGGTCGCCCCATTCATTGCTAGTCAGTCACCCCCCGAGTTGCAGGTCAACTAGCTTGTTCATACGCTCCGTACCCTCCCTGCTCTTCCCGCTTCAACCTCTGCTATCGCTTTCAAGATGCTCTTCGCGCTTCCTACTGTTCAACAACTTCTTCTCCTTACCGGCTCGCTCTCTGCGACCGTGGCCGCGCCACTCCGGTTTCGAAGGGCACCCAGCGGGTGGCCACACTCCACCTCGGACTCCCGATCCTCCTTCGGGATCACGGGGGGCTTCCAGCCCAATTTCCTCGGCACCGTCGACGGAGCGCCCGCGCTCATCGGGACGTATCCTGCAGGCTCCTATGCGGGCTCAAACCAGCCGGGCCAGCCCAAAGGCCCCGGCATCGCGGGATTCATTTTCGAAGCAGCCGGCGCACCCGGTGTCCATGTCGACCAGGCGCAGGAGGCCATCCTGACATATGATGTCAAGTTCCCCGCGGGCTTCGAGTGGGCATTGGGCGGCAAGATGCCTGGCCTGTGTAAGGGTTTATTTTGCCTTTTGAAATTGGACCGTAGCTGACGACTTTGCGATTGTTTCAGATGGAGGAGACGACCCCGCAACGGCCGGTGAATGCGCTGGCGGCCACCACAGGTCTGTCATATTTTTGTTCACTTGCCCGCCTGTTCTGACACTTTTGTTTCCCTTTCAGTGACACCTGCTGGTCCGCACGCATAATGTGGCGGGTCGATGGCAAAGGCGAGCTCTACGCCTACCTGCCCACCGCAAATCAGGATCTCGCTGTCTGCAAGGGCAAATGCGATGTCAAGTACGGCGCGTCCATCGGCACTGGTGATTGGGTGTTCCAAGCAGGCCAATGGACTACCATCACGGAGCGCGTGAAGCTTAATAGTATTGGCAAGAAGGACGGCGAGATCGAGATCTCTATCAACGGCGCGTCGGCCCTCAAGGTCAATGGACTGCAGCTCAGGTCCAGCGCTCAAGGCCGGATTCGCGGCGCAATGGTGCATTCGTTCTTTGGTGGCAGTGCGTCCAAGTTCTCTTTCTCTGTCGTTATCGTCCCCTTGTTGATCGTGGTTTACATTCGCAGGTTCCTCGCCCTCCTATGCCTCTCCCAAAGACCAGAATGCGTACTTCAGGAACTTCAACATTCAGGTTACGCAGGCGATCAGCTAGAAGACTCCCGAGACCACAGAGGCAGATCCGGCAACGCCCTAGTCGGAACAGAATGACATCCGCTTTGCGAGTCGCGATGTACATTTATATGTATCGAAGCCTGTGGCGCTGTGATTAACTCCAATACCTGCGCTCTCTTATACCAACTTATACCCTACCGGTACCTTACTTACATATTTGGCTGTGCCATGCATCTTAGCTCCGAGTAGCTTGTCAGGCGAGAAACTAACTTCGTCATCATTCTAAGCACTTTTAATTTGTGATTGTGGCGCTGATTTCGACGCATTCGTGGATATTTAACACATCTTCTGAATATTGTTTGCTGAATAAATAAAACTCCCACGCTACGTGCAATATAAACCCATGCAGTTCGTCTTGTATAGTTACTGGAAAACCATTATACAACGAACGCCCTTTCCGACAAATACTGGCCAGTGCCATACAGTTTGAAATCGGAAATCCAAGGCCTTGGAAACTATTAAGCATGATGACATTTGGTGAACGGAAGGTATATATCAACGAGTAAGAAATACACAGATCATTTCAGTTACGACACGTTAAGAAAGAGTCCCTAAGTATGAAAGCTAGGCAAAGTCAGCATCAACTCTTCGACATACCAAGACCTCGTCGCAACCTTCTTCGACTTTCCCTTCTTCTTCTTTCTCTTCTTCTCACCCCCGAAATCGTCCTCCCGCGCAATCTGCACCCACGTCCCGCCAAGACCAATACCCACGCTGAGCATGGGAAGGAGCGCGGGCTCGACAAGCACCGTGATATCGTCCTTCAGAGGATCGTGCGGCTTCACACCTTCCAGCGTCGTATCTTCCTCGCCATTCCCAACGACCCTACCCCGCGACGACTCCAGAATTCGGGGAACAGCCATATGCGGCGCATCGTCACTGATCGCATCCCAGCCCGCCCATGGGGCCAGCACGACCTTTGCGAAATGGCGCTCGAGCTCCAAGTCGACCGCGTCGGGATCCTCGACCGCCGAGACAGGGGACTTGGGGATCGTGGCAGGCGCGGGCGGCGCGGTGAACGACTTGATGCGGCGTACGGAGCATTCGACGATGCCTGCGGTGTGTGTGAGCGGGAGCGTGCTCGGGCCGAGCCAGGGGAAGAACGTGGTAGGCACGACCGGGGACCAGTCAACATCGACGGGCTTCCATGGGTCGTTGTCGTCGTTGTCTGCGTGCCACGCGTCGTCAGAGGCAGCTGTGGTACCCCAGCCGCTGGAGGATGAGGCCCAGGCGGGAAGCACGTCGATGTCGGGATTGAGGTTGTCTTTGATGCCTTGAAGTTTCTCGGCGTCGGCCATGAGCACGTCCTCGTCGACTTTGATGATTTCAACGTTGGCGGCTTTGAGCTCCTGCTCAAACTGGTCTACGGCCGTCTGGGCTTCGTCAACATCAAGCTTAGTGCGTTTGGCTGCGCGCTCGGGGTTCTCTCCGTCAGCTGCCGTCGACTCCCCCTCTTCTTCAGTAATTACACTAGGCTTATAACCATCAGCCTTCGGTCCCCAGCACCCACGCGCTGCTTTACTGAAATCATCCGGAATTTGCTTTGCGATTTTGGAAGTCAAGATGAGCTCTTTCTGCGCGAGCTTGATCACCTCCAAGGAACGTTCAAACGCGCGCTCGAACTCGGGCTCGGGAAAGATGCGGTTACGGAGGATGAAGCGAATGAAAAAGGAAAGGAGGTGCGGGAAGTTGATCAGATTCCTGTCGGCCCTGCAAGATGATCAGCGACGTCAGTGACGGATTGGAGATAGCTGAAAATGCCTCACCAGATAAGCCCCTGCTTCCTCATATACGACGACAAGAAGATCTTTACCCTCCCTTCGGGATCATTCAAAAACTCGACCATCTGCTCCTCCCTCCTCGCATGCTCTTGATTCAACAGCGCTTTCACCTCTTCGTCGCTTCCTACAGGGGTAGGTTCGACGCCATAGAGGGCGTACGGCGGGCGCGCACGGCGGCGTGGCGGAACCTTCCCCGGCTTGCGCTCATAGTGCGCATCGACCTCTTTGGGCGCAAAGGAGGCTTCGTCATCGTCCGAGTCTGAGTCGCTATCCTGCTGAGGTTGGTCCGTCCGCGTCCAAACGGGGGTGTTGGAGAGGAGGCCCACGAAGAGGCGGAACTGGGCCAGATAAGTTAGACGGGGAAGTCGATTCGGGATGTATATGTACACGCACCTGGTCCCAGGACTGGGAGATGCCCATCGGGCCAGGGGGCCAGGAACGTGTTTTGTGAAAATCAGTAGCAGCCCCGTACAGCCTTTCGATCGCGGACGTGTTGCTATACACAGAAATGAGGCAGAAGATATTGCGTGAGCGTCAGATGAATATTGAGTAGCACATCCACATCCGATCGCGAAGGATCAGGTAGGCGTACGCAAAAACAAAAGGACTGGCGAAGAGAAAGCCACTGACGGATTATAATACTTCATCTTCCGTTCCTCATCCTCTTCCCATATCTCATACCATTCCCTCCTTGCACCAGGTGTTGCCATCGGCGCCCTATTCGCATTCACCTGCACCTTTGCCTTGCGCTTCCTCGTAGCCTCCGTCTTGCACGAGTCCGTATTGTGCTTGACAGGCAGCTCGATAGTGGGGATACCATGGCCGTCGCGCTCCTGCTCATCGTTCGGATCCTTGGTGAACATCTGGATGCCGCTTTCTTTGAATTCTTTGAAGGGAACGATAGAGACCCCGGGCGGCGGCTGCGGGAACGGTGGGAAGGTCAGGCGTTCTTCGCCGGGCTCGTTGGTGGTTACGGTGGTGGTGGACATGACGAGGCGATTGGAGAAGCGCACAGAGCCATTTTTTTGGGATTTTATAAGGTGAAAGAAGAAGATGATCGGTTATCACCGTGTCACCACTGACGTGTGGGGAACTTATCACATATGTAAGTTACTGTATGTATATGGAAAGTTCAGCTGAAAGTATCGAGCGGCGATCACCTTACATGTAAAATAAATCTAGTACTTCATTGATCACCAGGAGCCGCGACCTCAAGATATTGTCCCTGTTGACCGTATTTCGTCGAGTGCGTTCTCACTTCCGCCATTTTATCCCATTCCGCGAGAGACATTCGTCCTGTAAACCCTGCTGAGCGTTGAAACGGAAATAGATCTTAGGATTGCTTAAATCACGGTTGCATTTCAAGTTCTTCTCAAACTTTTCGGCAGCCTTTTCGCACTCGGTCGCTCAGATTGACTGGAGCGCCTGGACGAGGTCGGGAGAAGACGCTTGTAATTGTCGGGTTTGGCGAACCCGGTAGTTCTGGGATGTCCAGTCCCGAGGCTCACGATGCAGGATACCTCACGATCCTTTCCCAGCAACATTTGCGCCTCTACCTCGGGACTGGGTATCGGATTATTGCATCCCAGACCAGCATCGACAAATTGCTCCATCCGACACCGTCGTCAATGAAAACGCGTATAAAGAAGGTCGACACAGCGGACGTCGCATGCGCGGCCTCCCAGATATTGCAATTGGCCGTTTCGTTATCTGGGACGTCGTGTAAGCGAAATATGGGATGCGAATCCATGTTTTTTAGCAGGCATGCCGCACACTCGGATCCTGCCCGCTCTACATTGCTCTCGGGAGTCGCGCGAACAGTAACTCACGTCTGACACCTCGTCAGAGGCGGATTGTCCCTCATGCGCCAGCTTTAATGCCCGCATGTCTCCCGACAACGCCTTCGATGGCCGCTTGCAGAAGTGTTGCTTTGAACGTCTCGTCCTGCAGAGCCCATTTCTTCTCCGTGAACACGCATTCAGCGAAGGTAATTTAGGCGTCAATGGCCTCCTTGACAGTTATCCCTAGGCGGCCTAGTATGATGGCAAGCAAGCTGTGGATCCTCGACCATCGATGAGTATCCAAGTTGGTCTTCATGAACCCTCTAGTGCCGATGCTGCCAATGGGATCGAAGTACTCGCAAGGATGTGGGTTGTCGCACGAGTTGCTCGACGCCTTGATCCTGTCCTTGATTTCTCCAAGAATGTCGAGTGTAGATAGGCCACGGATTCCACCACCGTCTGGGTGACAGTTAAAATCCTTATATCGAATAAAGTCGATTGAGACGGAGACGAGCCTGGTGCTAATAAGCGTAGCCCTTCTCCTCGGCCCTGTCACTGAATTTGTTCGGCGTTGTATATCCCGTTCAGGAGGTGCTGTTGTCGACCTTCTGCATGTGAACTTCTGTGACACATGCGAAGGATTCGAGGCTTGTCTGTTTGTCGCGCATGACATCAGGGACAGATCATCCATATTGATATAATCTATGTACGCACGTAGTAGGCGAGGTGACACAAGACAATGATGGAGAATACGCTAGCTAGAATACCAGTATCCTGCAGGCCTCTCCTCAGCGATGAATTGTCAATAAAGATTACCCTGGGCGGCCATGTGGCTGTATTCTGTATTCTGTGAGGACAGTTTGATTGTCGTCGCATCAGAAATGGAGTTGAAGACGGGTTTCGAGGTCGAGGTACATTAGTTGACAATGTCGGCAAGTCGTCGGTGCTTGGATGATAGCGACAGTGCTAAGAGACCGCGGCGAAGGGCAGCGATAACGATGAGCGACTCGGAGGATCAGCGTCAGTGAAGAGGGGGGGCCATGCGGCTGGGGTGGGGAATTGTTGGACCAGGCAGACTGGAGAAAAAGCGATAATCGGGCGACGCAACTCGTGAGAGAGCGGCGGTCGTGTGTTACTTGCAAATGTCCGCTTACGAGCATTCCGTAGACATTCGCCGCTATTGATGAACCACAGCGTCATCTCTGGCGTGCAAGTCAGGAGCTCTTCAACGTGCCTTGCAAGTTAGAAACACACGCACGGTAGCTGTAAAGGGGGAGGAAGCAGAGTACGCAAGAGCGCATTCTTCTTGGATTTCCGAGACAATGCTATGGTATAAGGACCTGAGCTAGTAGAAGAGTGAAGTGCGCCGACGACTGGCATCTGGATGTAGTTGTCATATGAAGGAATCACGCATTTGACAGGCGTTAAGAGTTCAAGGATGCGTATAACCAGCATCGGGCCAGCTTGCTGGGATCCCTTCAGAATTTCAAAGCGGGCCATGATATGACCTAGAAATAGATGCCTGTGAGTTCCAGTAAAATGCCTCGAAAGACGACAGGCATACCGGTGTAAGGTGCGATCTCTCCGAAGGCCGTTCGGCGGTCGAAAAAGAGATAGTGGAGATTGAGGAATTTTTTTTTGTCCCCGGAAATAATATTAATTCGTTTCGTGGATAGGCTTAGGTCGATATGGAACGGTTGCTCCAATGTATAGATCTGCGAGGGGCGCACGTGTACAGCTCCAATTGACGCACACCTTTGCATATCAGCTTCCGAAACTAAGCCATCACGTAGAAGTAGCCCCCGAAGGCCGGCATAGATGAATTGGGAGGAGGCCAATGTTGGAACTTTAGTACACCACGGAAAGCCTTCGGGTCGCAAAAGATCGCGTCCATTTTTGAAGCTTGAAGGATTATCGTCCTCGGTCACCCGCAGGCGAATTTCGCCGGGGTCCAGAGGAAAGTCTGACGGGCGATAGTAGAGGAATCCATGTGCCCCCATTGGAAAGCCACTTGACTTCGAATACCAAACACGGTCATTGGAGGTGCCTGCGCGGATTCTGGGATGGGTTGTTCCCGACAAGTCGATGTAATCCGTAGGCTGTATGAGTTGAGGATGAAGGGTAGCAATGTGCGGAACCTGTCTTCGATCCTTGCACGGAATGAGCAAGCCTACCAAGTAGAAAAATTGGAAAATATACCAATGTGAAAGTCGCATAACCACTATATCTATAGGGTAGCTTTGATGCATAGCTCCAAATCGCTGCCCGCTGCGATGGCCGTAGCATGGAAAGTGGTTGAGAGCAAACGGTTGTTGACCGTTGTTATTTCCGACTTTACCTGGAACTTTACCTGGACTCAACCAGTTGAACCACCATCGAAAATGTCCAAACGCGGCCCTTCCCCGCCACCGTTCGAGGGTACCCTCATCAAGAGAGCAAAAGCAGACGCGCCACACTCAAACCAGATTGCTATCTCTTCATCAAACGATGAGCGGAACAAGGGTCTTATTCGAACGGTCCAGCGGACCAGCAGCCTTGAAGCCCCAATTGTTAGCCTTGCTGGCGCGCATTCGGTTCGTGTAAATTTACCTACACTATCCGTCTAGCACCTCATATCCTATGTTGAATGTAGGGTGAAATTATGAGCTGCAGGTTCGACCCGACAGGGCAAAACATTGCTGCATGTTCAGCTGATCGGAGTGTTTGCGAGTACCTCATGTGAACGTTCCAAGTCGCGTCCTTACATTATTTTAGCATTATGGCGGACATACCCACCCAACACGAACTATGGCCTATTGTCCAGTCTCACAAAAGCGCCGATCCTCGATCTTCAGTGGTCACTCTGCTCGCCAGCCATCTACACCGTCTCTGCCGACCACTTGCTCACCACAGTAGACGTCACAACTGGTCAGCGTATTCGGAAAATTCGCGCCCACCGCGAGATTATCAACGCCATTGACCGGACGATGGCAGGAGGCGCAGGGACGGAGTTGCTGGCCACTGGTTCGGACGACGGCACGGTCAAAATTTGGGAAGGTGGTGAAGATGCGGGAAAGCAGGCTGTGGCGACTTTTGAGGTCGGTTGCCCAGTGACGTCGGTGTGCTGGAGTGCGGATGGCGCGAATGTTTATATCGGTGCCCTCGACAACGAAATTCACGTTCGTCCCTCTACTTTCTTCACTCTGCATCTTCTCTTGACATTTTCCAAATAGGTTTACGACCTTCGGAAGAATGAGCAAGTCTACACTCTCTCAGGACACACAGACACTCCAACATCGCTCTCGCTTTCCCCCAACGGGTCTTACTTACTCTCCCCCTCATTCTCATCACAAACCCTCATCCACGACGTGCGACCCTTCTCCCCCTCGCCAACGCGGATACATCGAGTCCTGCAGGGCGCACCCGCGGGCTTTGAAAATACGCTCTTGCGGGGCGCCTGGAGTAAAGACGACGGCGGCCAGCGTGTGGCCGTAGGTGGCGCGGACAGGACGGTGTGTATATGGGAAGTAGAAAGCGGTAAGATTCTATACAAGGTACGGCCGTTATGATGCATTCTACTTGATGATTAGGATTAAAGCTAGTTCTTTCTTCTCAGCTTCCTGGCCACAAGGGCACCGTGACGGCTGTCGACTTCCACCCCAAAGAGCCCATCAGTATGTCCACCTTCCGTCGTGTTATGTCGTGATCCACAACTGACAATTTTTACAGTTTTAACTGGTAGCAAGGACGGAACCATGCTCTTGGGCGAGATCGAAGCCGGGATTGCTGTGTAATCCACTCTTGTATTTTAGGATTGACGATATTGATAATTTTGCAAAAACTTCTGACCTCTTGTGTGACGAATGTCGTGCTATGAGGCATGATTATCTGGGACCTATGGGTATACGTAGTGCAATCTAGGGATGTGTGTGGGGCGTCGTGGATAGGGTGTTAAGGGAGGTAGACAAGACATGATGGAAGCGAGTGACAAATGCAAAAATCAAGCGACGTATGCGAAAGTGTCCTTGGAGCCATCTACACGCTCGATGTATTCCTTCTCAAGCAGCGTCTCGATTGCCTGCGGCGTAGATTCAAGTTGGTCAATGTTGTGGTTCCCCTGCTTGGGAAGTAGCGCGACGCACCTTCTTGATGTCGGGTATCTTGGGCGCAAAACGCTGCGAAATCTGGGAGATAACCTCCTGGATCAAGGTTTGGTTTTTCATCGTCTTGCGCGCCTTCATGATTCTATCAAAGTTATATCAAATCAGCGCAGCTCTGTATGCCAGACGAGTTTGTGCAAACCCACCGGACGATGGTCGCCTGGATCACGTATTTGCGGTCCTCGTCGACCGCCTTCAGGACGTCCGTAGACTCAGCCTTCACATCGGCCTTGATTGGCAAGTTCAGGTTGACACGGATCTTCTTCGACTTGAAGTCTACGCAACATAATCAGGAGAGACATATCGCACTGAAGAGGGGAGCATACGTACTGGGGTTCAGATCGTACTGCTCTCTCTCCTCGTTGATGAGGACCTTTGCCTTGACAAGAAGCGCCAGGACCTGGGTCATAATGTCCTTGGTGATGGACGTCGCAGTAACCAACTCGTCGAGCGTCAGAGTGTCGTTCCTGTTGTACTGCAACAGAACCGCCATTTGGTACGAGCTCGTCATCAAGATGTACTTCTGGTTTAGGTAGTTGGTGCGCAGTTCGTTCTTGGAGTAGTTCCAGAGCCATGCGAGCTTGCGACCGGAGTGCTTGGTCTGGTAGTACTTCTGGAAGCGGTCATATGTCGGTAGGATTTCGACGGGGATGACAAATTCGTGCGCCGGGGGGTTCAAGGGCCAGAAGTTTGTGCCAAGAACCATGATGTTGAAGGTGATGTCCATATCGTCATGGTTCTGGGACATCCTCTCCTTGAAAGAATCGGTGAGATCTTTACTAAGACTCATATCTGAATGTTCGAAGAAGTGAGTCGATCTTCGCCGTAAATAGGAGCTTCACATACCGGTGAACATCCGCTGGAGCTTGTTGGTGTACTCGAAACCGCAGGCTTCTTTAAGCTTCGAAATCATGCTGGCTTCACTCTCATCGGACGCAGAAACGCCGTGGATAAGACGTTTTGAAAGCTTCGTTGTATAGAAGGTCTGGAAAACATCCTTATCTTCAAGATACTTGAAGAGGATCATCTACACAGCTGTAAATAACTTGTGGCAAGAGTGAAAAAAAGTAGAAGGAACGCACCACACGGTTCAAAGCCCCCTCTAGATCCTCCTCCTCTGCCATCTTGTTGTTCTTGCGCAATAGCATGTCTGTATGCTTGGCGATCAGCTCGGGGGATTTAGTTGACGAGGATCCAGTTCCAGCGTTGCGGTTGACGAATTCACGACAAGCCTTATCCAAACTGGCAGCAAACCCAGCTTCGCTCTTGAAGCTCCTCGTCACGATATCCGAGTTCTTTCGATGGACGTCCAAGAGCGCGTCAACGTACGCCTTGGGATCGATTGCGTCGGCACCACCCTCACATGATTGTATGAGCTTAGAGATGGCAGACAGACCGGCCGTCTTAACATGAATCTCGAACCGCTTCCGGAGGGGCTCAAGTCCTTCCGGAATACGTGCAAGAAGTGCGTACATGCGCTGCAAATCCTCGTCCATGTCGAAGTCCAGCAAGTTTTGGAAGCTGTCCCACATGAGCTCGCTGTGCTGGCGTATTAGAACGTCGTCGCATTTGCTGATCAATTCCTTGCGCGTCTGCGTGTGCAGATATCTCTCGACGCGATCCTCCTCCTCCCTGAGACGTTCCTCCACCTTTTTCAGATAGTCAGACACGCTGTTCGCAGCCAAGAACGATTCCGACTCCTTTTTGTAGTAGTCCTGCGTCGCCGCTAGGAAAGGACCTTCAAAGTCCGATTTGTAGACATCAAGGCATTCTTTGTTGAGATCGGTCTTATCCAAGCCCAGAGACACAAAAGAGTCGACCACTCTCTTCGCAAGACCCTGATCGATGGTTTCACCGTTCCTTTGCTGGGTAATAAGGCGCAGGACGGCTGTCGTGATTTTTCGGTCTTCGCCGTTCTGAACTTCTTTGAAGAAGACGTCTTTCCATTGGGCAAGAGCAAGCTGAGATAGATCAAATTAGCCAACGAGCATCAATAGATCCGTCAGTAACTTACTGTGTAGATAGGGTATACGGTCTTCTTTCCTTCGTCTCGCTCACGTTTCACCCAGTACCTGTTGAGATATGTAAAAAGACGATTCAGGTAGTTAGCGCCCGTGGTGTAACGATCCCATTCCGCCGCGTAATATCGTAATAGATCTATGTGTTGTAATGTATCGCATTTCTGTGGAGCAAAGAGTTACAAGAGAACAACTTTGTAAGGAACTTGGCACGGACTTCTACCATTGGTTGAAAATGATGGATAAAATATAAATTGAGTTTTTCATAAATGTCTGCGCCCACGAGGTTGGCGCCCGCTAAAAGGATGGGTTAAATGGCGGGCCTAACACACCACTCTGGTATGTACTCACTTCTGTTGCCCTCTGACTTCCCTGTCATTCTCGTTGATGTGCAATAGTTGTATACAGTCGTGTAAAAATTGGCGTAATCCGGAAACGAGAGACCTGATTCGAGCTTGGTCATGATGAGGTCCACGCCCTCGCTCAAGAACGCCCACGTCTCGACGAGATCGGCGGTCTTGGAGGGCATGGGCCGAGTAGCCACAGATGAGGCAGATGTCATGGTAGACATAGTGGTAGTGGTAGTAGGGAAGAGGATAAGGGGCAGCTGGAGAACAAGAACTCGTGGCGTTGTCGTGGTCGTGGATAAGTGGCGGAAACGACGCGTTGAGACGCCGGGGCCACTTTGTGATCCCACGTGACTCACGCGTCCTGACAGCGTTCGGGAATCGGCGTTGATTTTCTCAGCCTATTTCTGGACCTCTCCTCCTCCACCCATGTCCACGACATTGCCAACCTAATGCCTTCGTCAATCAGAACTTCTTTGAAAATTTAGAACAAGGAGTAATGCTCAACGTTGTTGGTTTTTTTTTCAAAATTGTCAGGGTATGTACTTATCTTCGCCCACCATCACGATGTCACGTAGCTTTGGCTTTCGCTGTCCGAGAGGATTCTCTGGCAAGACGCCCATTGAAACCATGCTCTATTTATTCGATATGATCTCCCTTCGCCCTCCCAAAAGCCCCCCTTCAGCGGTCAATCATTGCTCACAGCGTTGTCTGGTCGAAGAGACGGTGTTTTTATCCAATTGGGAATACCGTATCGCGTCTCTTCACCCGAAACTCCGGCAAAATTTATACTCCTGGGGTGTGGCGACCCACGCAGCATTTTATATACTGCTCATACTGAACTCAGCACTTGTAAGTCATTACGCAGTGGTTCTTAGCTCTACGTCCCTTAGACTTCACCTGCTGCGATGTCGGGTGAGGAGCCAGCGATCCTTGGTAAGAACATTCTGACGTGATATCCGCGCCTTTGAGTTCACGACGGCCCAGCTGGCAACGTCCTCCTCTTGACCATGATGGTTGATGATCTCGGGAGTCAGTTCCCAAAGCTCGTCACGCACTCTTCATTCAGAGGGCCGAGGCGATGGCCGATGTGTCGGGGACGAAGAAACGTGAAGCTGGTATTCTGATGAAGTACAGTGCGTGTGCGTGTGCTTGTGCGAAGAAGCGAAGGTATGCCAGAAAGTCGATTGGAAGACTCACAAGGCGGGATGCGGCGTGAAGAAAGCACATGTTAATTCGTGGTACCGGGCTGTGGGTCAATTTTTTTTGAAGCTGCTATATGATACAGTCCGTTCAAAATGATACATTTGGTGTTTTCCTTCCTAGACCAGAATCTAAACCAAGTTAGAAGGGTAGTGGAAGTCCTCAAGGTTGACGAAATTCTCCTTGATGCTACGCGCGCTCACGAAGCGGTAGAAGATGCTGATGGAACCAGCCTTGTCATTGGTACCGCTCGCGCGGCCTCCACCGAAGGGCTGCTGGCCAACAACAGCACCTGTGCACTTTTCGTTGTAGTAGACATTGCCGGCGGAGTTGCGGAGCCTGTTGGTCGCGGTTAGGAGAGCCTTGCGATCGGCGGCGAAGCTGAAGTCAAGGGATACGCGTTAGCCGAGGTCTAGCATGGGGCAATGAATTAGACGAACATAGCACCAGTGAGGGCGTATTCGGTCGTCGAGTCGATGGTGTCAAGAATCTTCTCGTAGTCCTCGTCCTCGTAAAGAAACACGGTGATGACAGGGCCGAAGATCTCCTCGACGAGCGTCACCGACTTGGGGTCCTTGCTCAGGATCACTGTAGGCTGGATGAAGTAGCCCTTGGAGTCGTCACCTAAAAGCGAAGCCGTCATTCAATGTGCCGTATGGACAAAAGCGAATGTACATGCCTGTACCACCGATGAGAACCTCACCACCGGCATCCTTGGCCTTCTGGATATAACCAATGATCTTGTCGTAGGCGGGACGGCCGCTGTATCGATTGTCGGTTTCCACGAAGACATATATAGTTTTAATACAACGCACATCACAGGTCCCATAAAGTTGCTGAAATCTGTAGGTGCGCCGATCTTGATTTTGGCAATTTCGGACAGAAGTTGATCCTTGAAGCCAGCATTCCAGACGGAAGTGGAGACATAGAGGCGCGACAGGGCAGAGCACTTTTGACCTAGAAAATGATTTCAGTTTACAGTCCAACATAATTGGTTCGTAACCCGTACCCTGGTACTCAAACGCTCCACGGATGGTTTGGATAACTGCGTTGCGAATGTCCGCCGACTTGTGAACGAGGTGGAAGTTCTTTCCTCCTGTCTCGCCGACGATGCGGGGGTATCCCTTGTAGATATCGAGGTTGGCAGAGATGTCCTTCCAGAGCTTCTTGAAGATGAAGGTGCTGCCGGTGAAGTGGAGTGCGGCGAAGTGGCGGTTATTGATCGCCTGCGCGACAACCTCGGCAGGGGGACCGGGGGTGAACTGGATTACACCAGCGGGGACACCAGCCTCGGCGAAAATTTGTTGGATAAGGTAGTTTGAGTATGTCGCGGCGGGCGAGGGCTTCCAGACGACCACGTTTCCGACTAAAGCGGGTGCTGTGGGTTTATTTAAATAAGCATTGTGTGGCGATCAAAAAGGAATTGTGGACACGTACTTCCAGGCAGGTTACCCCCGATGGCGGTGAAATTGAAGGGGGACACGGCCAAAACGAAACCCTCCAAGGCACGGTACTCAACGCGACTGGGAAATTTGATTGATTTGATTAGATCTTGAACTAATTTAGATACGAAGTGACTCACTTCCATGCACCAGGTGCGTTTTTGGAAGGCTGCTGGGTGTAGAGCTCCTCGACGAACTTGACACCAAAGCGCAGGAAATCTGCGAACTACAGGAAAGAAAACTTTTGATAAAAGACTTCTCAGAATAAGACGGAGAGATGAACATACCTCGGCGGCAGCGTCGATCTCCGCTTGCCAGGCGTTCTTGCCCTGGCCTAGGATTGTCGCAGCCAGGAGCTTATATCGGTATTTTCCACTGACAAGATCTGCGGCCTTCAAGAAAATGGCAGCGCGGTCGTTCCAGGGCAGGCTCTCCCAATCCGCCTTGGCGGCAAGCGCGCCCTCAATCGCACTCGCAACGGTCGCCTCATCGGCTTCGTGATATGTGCAGAGGTGGCGGGCATGATCGTGGGGCAGAGGCTGCTTCGCGATCTTGCCAGTCCTGACCTACCAGATACGAAAACCAGGGTAAGGATGATCCACCAAGGACGACGAGATGTCTACGGCGACATGCCTCTTTTCCGTTGACTATACAGGGCACTTCGAAGGGCAGCTGCTGCTCCAGCTCAGCAAGAGCGGCCTCGAGCCCTTTTCGCTCGACGGAGCCGGGTGCATAGGACCTCTGATTAAGCGCAATGTGATTAGGAAAAGCCTTCAAAACGAGGTATGATTGATACCATGGGCTCATTCTCAATCGCCGGGATTTTGAAGGTAGCAAGCTGAGGAGTAGCCATTACGACGGAGAGGAGGAAAAAGTGGTGGTAGGAGACAGGCGGTAAAGGTTTAAGACGAGGTCGCGAACGAGAGTTGAACTAGTCACAATTGAATTACTTGAAATGCGGAAGGATCATGATGCATGATAATTTTGGCATCCGAACACTAACTACATCATCAATGGGTCCGTCGATCTTCCGCCAAGGCACCAAGGCAATTGTGCAATGCCGGCAATAGTTCCGAACAAGTTCCTCTTTTCCAGCCAGTCGAAATACACAGATTATTTGTGGTGGGTAAGATAAAAGATCTGGCAAGACTAATAGTACAATATACGGCATGTATCGCAGCGGAGAATTTGTTGGCGAGGAGATAATCCACCTCATTGTAAACAAGAATAAAGCAATGGAGCGGCGGACCCGAATCATATCGTTGCGGGCAGCTCATCGATCGTTCTCTTCAGATCCCCCAAGAACCTCCACGCCTCCAGTATGCTTTCCGCACAGCGCTGACAACCTACAGCCATCGAAACATGCGCCAGGAACTCCATCCCGAAGATGACATCCGTCGTCGGGCGCACACTCAGCTCCTCCCGCGCCTTCTTCTCAAACTCATACCACCACTTCGGCGTCGAGTAGACAGAGAAGGATGACCCATTACACTGCATGCACCTAATGTCCTGCGGGAGCTTCAACGCCTCGATGGCGGCACCTGCGCGACGACGGTGGAGGTCGAGAAGACGGTGGTATGAGTAGGCGGTGATGAATTTGAGGTCCTCGGAGAGCGGTGCGTCGAGGACGTTGACGTTGAGTGTGTACTTCGACGCGATTCGGGCCTCTTCTTCGAGGTCGAAGCGGCAGGCGATGGCGTATACGCGCGTAGGCTCCGCAATGACGAAATGTGACGACACCAGAAGTTTCCGCAGAGTTTCGATGACTCCTGTGAAGTCATATTTTACAGCAGCGCCCAGGACAGGAACGAGCTCGTCCAACGAGTTGAGGGGAGGATCTGGCATGGGATAGATGAACCCGAGGACAGCACCCAGCGTCTTGCGGGATTCCGACACTGGGATGACAGGAAGCGAGCGTTCGGCTGTGGGACTCTGGGGTAACGTGAACATTTCGTGGAAGAAGGGAGACGCGGCAGCGAGGATGCATCGGTGAACGTGGAACTCAGTTGGGTCTTCTCGCTCGCAGGATAGAAGAACGACGTCAACATCGGGCGACGCGTAGTCAAATAGTTGGGCGCTTTGGGCACCCATGGTGATCGCTGAGAGAATGAAGCGGGAGGCTGACAATGATTGGTGAAGATGTGCAGTATATATCAGTGACAAATCTAGCCAAACTATCTCAGTGAGACAAAAGCGGAGGAGGAGTCCCCAGGTGGTGGTCAAAACAGAACGAGGCATCCAGTGGTGAGGGGGAGACCGAGACTGTGGGACATAGAAGGGAATCAATTCATGTCTACCGCCCAACGGCCTGTAGGGCCCAATCAGGGCGCCTTGCAGCAACTGGCCAGAGTAAGCACGCACAAATACAAACGTTCATCGTCTTCGGTCACGATCCGAGTACCCTGACCGCCTTTCTCTGTCTCTGCTCCTGCTCCTCCGTCTCTCGCGTTCGTTCCGTAGAGGTGATCTCGAGCGTCTACGGCGGCCGTCCCTTGACTCGTGGTAAAGATCCCGGCTTCGACTCCGTTTTTTCTTATGCGAACTTTCATGGACATCAAAAACCATGCCGTATCCGTGGCCGTGTCCTTTCGAAGGAACGTGCTCCTCGCGATACCGCCGTGTCTTCTCCAGGTCGTCGCGTCCAGCAAAGCCGCCGGGGCCTCTGCCACCAGCCTTGGGAGCCCTTTTGACGTCGTTAGACCAATGGGTGTTCATTTTTGCCACGGATTGCGAGCTGCGGGTAAATTAGGTCAGGAACATGAAAATGTAGGGGACATCTATAGAGATCAAACACAACGCACAAATCTACCCATATCCTCCGGTCGTCAACCAATACGTTTTGCATTTTGAAGTAGGCCTGTGAGTTGGGTCAGTATAACAACGAATAAAACAGAAATAGAAGCTCATACCTGTTCAGCCTCTTCGCGCTTATCAAACTCAATAAACGCATACTGTAGTGAGTCACCCGTTCTCTTATCCCTGATGACCTGGCAACTCATGATAGTCCCGAACCGCGAAAAAATGAGCTCCAGGTCTTCATCACGCGTCACAGGATTCAGCTTGCACACGAACAGGACGTTCTCAGGAGGTCGGACGTTCGCGAACGGGAGGTCGCCAACCATCTCAAGCGTCAACGCCGATGCAGCTGCGGCCTTTTTGCGCCGAATCTGCTCCTCTTCCTCTTCTGGCAAGGTGGAAAGCGGGTCCTCGTCCTCGGCGATCCGAGTTGAGTTGTCTGGCGGGCGCGTCGGAGACGACGGCGGCTGGATGAGACCAGGTGGATCGGGGAACGGATCATCTGTATGGTATTCCTATGAGTACTCAGGTTGAGAAAGCTGAACAGCCAGCCCAGAAAAGAAGGCCCATACCGAGGATTACGACATGGCGTATTCTAATGTCCTTGAACGGTCGGCCATCCTGGTCGGTGAAAACCTCGTTCATCTTGTCGAGTGTATCCAGCCCCTCCACGACGTGGCCAAAAACCGCGTGCTTGCCATCCAAGTAGTCGATGTTGTCACCGAGAGTGACGAAGAATTGGCTCCCGCATCCACCCTTATGACCTTCCAAAGCGGGTGCAACAGCCATAGAGACAGTGCCTTTGTGTGTGTGTTTTAGCTTGGGGCGGAGTTCAGGTTCAAAGTACCGAGGCACGGATGTTCCAGATGATGAGGACCCGGACGCAATGTACGACCATACAGATTCGCCTCCTGTTCCTGTCGCGGTGGGATCGCCGACTTGAGCTAGGAAGTCTTTTGATACTGCAGAGAAAAGTATTCATGAAACTTGTTCTGGGCAAAGGGACCAGGAAACGACTCACCATTGAAAAACGCGTTGAGGTTGAAGTAGTACACTTTACACAGCTTCAGGAAGTTTTCGCAAGTCTTTGGACATGCTTCGACCTCCAAATCGATGACAAGGTCGCCCAGTGACGTCTCTAAGAGAACAGACATGTGCCTGTTGACGTTGACTCGGATGAGCTAGTTGATGGCTACCACCAGTTTGTTTGACTCTATCGTTTGTATACCTTCGGCTACCAGCACCAGACTATGGGACGAATAGATGCGGCAGGCCAATGAGGAAATTGGTGGACAGCAGCGTCAGTGACACTGCCAACAGTAGACGCGGAGCTAGTAGAGCAGTGGTAGAGCCTGGCAGAGGTGGCGTGCGGAGTTCAAATATTGGGTTGCCCATTGTTCACGTTCACCTTGCTTCACGGCGCGTCCTTCACGCATTCACGGCCTAACACGTCAGGAAAATGAGCGGAATCCAGGACTTGGATGACCCAAATCAAGTGCGCACACCTTTCCTCATGATGCGCGCTAGCTGACTATCACAGACAGTCTTTTACGTTCCTTTCACAGGTTTCTTACATTCACGAAACCTGTGTTCAACGTACTGACCAACTCTTCAGGTGACGGTGGAGAGGAAGAAAAAAATGATATTCCGCTTCCCAGATCATTATCTTACGAGCGTGACCTACCGGATGGTGATAAAATCCGCATTGACGCGTACACGAAGGCATGGAGGAAATGCTTGGACCGAGTGAAAGTACGCGCGCCACTTTCTCTATCATCGTGAACTCAAAATCAAGGCAAGCTCTCCCTAGTCAATAGTCCAAGCCATACAGGCGCCCATTGCCGCCGAAGTTGTACAGCAAGTCCATACATCATACACCGACATACTTCCTGGCCTACCATATCCCGAACTCCCAGTCATCAGCATCACCAGTGCGCGCATTTTGTTCAGAATCAAACATCAAATTGACACACTCTCTTTCTAGACCCCACATCTGGATCGTCTTTTCTGGAACATATCACCTCCCACACTGATTCGCCTAACCTCGATAGTGGCGACGCAACCGCTTTCACCACACATCTTTATCCTGGAGATTGCGTAAATATTACCTCCTCCATGAAAGCCATCATTGGTGGCTTCACGGACAGAACACATATTCTAGAGAAAGGTACAAAACGACTGCATGTTGTCCATCACTTCGTTCATTTTTGTTCGCAGTGAAGGGAAGGTCAGGAGCTTCACTAGCAAATTACGATATCGAGACGCTGGTGGCATGGTATACTGCGGTCCGAGAGACTTATGGTGAGCGGACCTCACACCTTTGGAAATGACGTGCTAACGCCTCGCAGAACTCCGTGAAACGTGTCAACCACAACTTGTTGTTGTCCTACACGACTTCGAGCAGCTTGACCCGATTGTCGTACAAGACATCTTCTACATATCTAGGTTTGAATCCGCGTCATATTTGACGTGCCCCAAGTTCTCTAACCGTCTGATTTCAGTCTTTATGTGTCACGACTCCCGCTTGTTTTCATTATAGCTCTGTCTTCTCCATGCTCTCCATCGTACCTCCATGCAACATACCCCCGCGCTACTTTGGCACTACTTCGCGTGCGCAACTACACTGTGCCCTCTGGGGCCCAGGTTCTCGAAGAGGTCATAACGAAGGTATCGACCAAGCGCAACTTTCATGCCAAACCAATGCTGACCACCTTGAAGACATTTTTTGATGTCGAGTTTGAACCTGATATTATGATCGGCCCTTCTGTCCTAACGATCCTCGCAGATTACTGCAATCGTCAAGACTCCTCTCTGGACACCATTCTCAACATTCTCCACGTACGCTCCTACATATTTCGGTATGGGGATCCACTCATCCATAGTTGTATAGATTGCCCATTTAAAGCACTTCTCAGCTGAACCACTCACTGTTTGCACGACGTTGACGCCTCCCTCCAACACACTGGCCCACGAAACGTCATCCCTGTTCACCGACGCCCTTCTTACCCGACTACACCCTGCCTCTAAGCCCTCCGCCTCGGATTGGTCTCAGCGGAGACTACTGTCCCTGATTCACTCCGTTGACGATGCAAGAATCTCCTTCTACTCCCGAGCGCGACGGCTCCGAATTGGCTTTGGAATCCTCAAGCTCGTACAAGTCTTCATGACAAACCAGGGATACAAAGGTCTAAATTGGGACCGCCAGTCAGGCGGAATGGGCATCCTGGACGTGATGAACGATGCCCTACGAGGTAAACTTGGCTCTGACATCAAGTATTTGGGAACCATGGTCAGGTGCCTGCTTTTCCATCACTTTAGGTCGTTCACCCCTTTGACGTCGATGCGGTATAGAAAACTGAAGCGGGCACAGTTAGAAGCGCTCCTGGAAGTGCTGCATGTGTATTTTCGCGACATGCCCTCAGATGTGCGCTCCAGTGAAGCAGAAGCGCGGACGAAAATCGTGTTTTCTATGAACGCCCTACAATCGCAATTGGACGGGAATGTAGCTGGAGCCGTGTCTGAAGTAGCCGCCAGTTTTGGGGAGTGGCTGGTTGACTATATGAAGTGAGGACTACTTTTCGTTGTTGTTTGCTTCGACGCCGACCTTCGTTATAGCAGCCTCCTGGCGCCTTTCGAAGAGTCTCCCCTTTGGGAAATATGGTATACTGGTCTCTCGCCATTCCCAGTTGACGTAGGCAGCCCTCTCTTTCTTTGGAAAGCTTTCGCTGAACACTCGTTTAGTTGATCAACCCTTCCCTCCGTGCCTCCGTGATTGCTGGTTTGCTTCACCCGCATGACTTTTTCGGTGACGACGAGCGGTCCAGCTTCTCGCTATGGGAGCTCCCGGATACCAGCATCCTATTCCACCGATACCTCGATAGTGGCCGGTTGATCAACCTCTACGACTGGTTCGAGTCTTTTCAGTTAGAGGTGGAGACTCAACGCGAAAACCTCAAGAGTAAGGTGAAACCACATCCTCGATCCCCTGTGAAACGCGGCAAGAAGGGCAAAGCGAAGGATGAGGAATCGGAGGAGAAGGATGAGGAAACTTGGAAATTGGAGGTTCAGGCGCGGTTCATGCGTGCACTGCAGGAACTGGACTACCTTGGTTTCATCAAGCACACTGGGCGCAAAGCTGATCACGTCCAGCGCGTGGCGTTTGAGATGCACGACTGAAGTCTGACGGCGGAGTTCCCTTGGTTGGCTGGGGCTTTCGGTGTGTCGTCCTTGAAGCCACCTGCTTGGTCGTTTATCAATAATGCCAACGCAGCATACAACGCAGAATAATTTTTCTATCCTACCAAAGTCCAACCGCAGTCACAAAATAACTCGTTCTCGTTCTATCTGTGACTGTTTGATGATAAAGCGTGCGTTGGCGAGACGGCGATTGGAATCGGTCAGACTTCTGGGAAAATCAACGTTAGCGCAATATCACCCCCAGCACCTCCACCGCCGTATACTTCGAGGTTGTCACTCCTGCTGGCCAGCCTCAACAACAGGGATCTCATCCAGTTCGTTACACTTTACCAGCATGCGTCTGACCAGCAGAGGGTCGCCACCATCGCTCGCAATTTCGCCAAGGCTGGGTCACCCAGCATCGCCGCTTCGTTCTTCCTTCGACCAGGAAACTGCTGCCGTCCTCATGGTTAGGATAGCCAAGGCGGAGATCGACGATTCGCCTGATGTGCTTCGGTGGCTGGACCGCCGCTTGTGCCAGAAGTTTGCCGACCAGTTGAACTACCAGTTGCAGCCAGTTGCCGACTATATTAGTAGAAAAGAAGATCCCACATCGACCCCACGCCTCAGCGACAACTTCAGCATATACCCGCAATTCATGTTCCATCTGCGCAGAAGTCAATTCCTGCAGGTGTTCAAGAACAGTCCAGACGAAAACCGGTTTCTACAGGTAAGTTTTTGTGCTCGCAATCTGGCCCTTGTGAGATCGACAAGCCCTGTCAACACACATCCTAAACCAAGAGGACGTCAACAATTGAATCCCTGATCATGATCCAGCCCACACTGATGTCGTACACTTTCGACACACCGCCAACACACCGCCGTAACCCATTCTCCTCGACACGTTCTTCCATATCCTTATCTTCCATGGCGAGCTGGTGGCGCAATGGCGAAAGCAAGGCTATCCAGAGTAAGAGGGATACGAGAATTTGAAAGAGTTCCTTGAAGTTCACATTGCAGATGGCAGATGCTAGATAAGTATCATTCAAATCTAGGATCTCCTTGTGGACTGCTTCCCGATTCCCCTGTCTGCGATCATTTCCTATTATCCAAAAGCTCCATCCTTCGACTTAACGCATACGCGTAACGTCGGCGCCCATGTATGGCTGGACACCCGGGCCGGTGCGGGAGCCAAACAAGCTACTCATTTCACAGATGATGATGTGATGTATGTACTACATAGCTTGCAGGTATTTTATTCATGGAGCGCCTGGTGAGCACGCCATTTTTCCTTCGACTCTCAACATCTTGTTCACGTGGAACAGTGGTCCACCTGTCCTTCTCTCAGGCTGTCCAGTGTCGGGGCATAAACGAATTGATTTTCTTTGCCATTTTTTCTAGACCTCGTTCTGTCTGCTGTATGTCAAAACATATTGGGCTGCGTACATTCACTAGTACTGAGTCCACTAGAGTCTGTTTTCGTCCAAAGCGTAAATTCAAAGCTTCAACGGATAGCGCTGGCCTTGCTTTCCATGTGCGACTCTAGGAACTGTCAACAACGGTCAACCGAGGTCCGAAGTCTGTGGGCATGCTTCTAAAAATAGCTTTTTGACGTTGAAGTGCCAAGGCTGCCTAAATATACGAGTGGCGTGCTTGCCTCACATGGGTGTCCATGGGAATGGGCTTCCTCCATGCTCTATATGCTCATCCATGGCCAGTTGTAATGGCGATTGATAGCGCTATCGGTGTCGCATGGGTGCATCTCCTCACGGTGATATGGCTATTCCAGGCCATCCTAAGTCCTTCTCGCAGAAGCCTTATAAAATAAGCGATGGATTCCACTGGGCAGAAGCCGACCTGGATTCTCAACTCTATCCCGTGCGACGCTATTCCTGATGGCTACCTCTCCCCCCAACGCTGGGCTCCCCGTCCTGTCCGAGAAGGCCTCTGCGAATGACGCTGATCGCGACTCCACCAGTGCCGTCTCGAAAGAGAAGTTTGATAGCTCGGTGGAGGCCGATAATGTTGGCGACGACGACGAGGTTGTCTACCTCAAGGGCGAACCCGTCGTTACGACTGGTCGAGACGTTTCTCGTTTCTTGGTTGACATTCGGGACGATGGCGACAAAGCTCTAACCTTCCGGTCGCTTTTCCTTGGGACCATATTGGCCGGCCTAGGAGCAGCACTGTGTCAGGTGTGTCTTCACTCTCCTCTCGCATCTTTTCTGGCTTACCTGACGTTGTCATCTCGCAGATTTATCTGTTCAAACCTGTCCAGATGAGCGTGTCGACGGTCTTCCTGCTGCTTGTGATTTACACCTTCGGCAACGCATGGGCAACGTTCCTCCCTCGCAGATCATGGGTGGAAGGCACTCGGTTCCATCGCCTGGCACCCATCTTCCATTTCATCAATCCCGGAGAGTTTACCTTGAAAGAGGTCAGTACATTTCATTGGGGATAAGAGTCTCTGCTTACGTCTTTTCTTCGTCCAGCATGTCGTTTCGTCTTTGGTGGCGTCCACAGCTGCTGGTGGGAGTACCGCAGTACTGAATTTCGCTGTTCAACGGGTATGTTCCCTTTCCTTCGTCGATGTGGATCACTTTTGACGATTTTGATCAGCTTTACTATAACACTCATGTGGAAGCGTTGACTGCTGTTCTCGCAACCTTTTCCACGGCTTGTTTCGGGTACGTCCTCACCAATTCTAGATTATCTTCATAAGTTTGATGTGGTCTATGAAGGTATGGTCTAGTTGGCATCCTGCGACCGCTGACGGTCTATCCGTCCGAAATGGTTTACTGGGCGGTAAGAGCATTATCTCAGCATTCGAACATACACTAGAATACTCATACTGTGCACGTAGAATCTCCCGACAGTTGCCGTATTTCAAAGTAAGCAACTACCATTTCAACTCAATGGGCGTTTCTCATTTGCATCGACTCTAGCCCTCCACTTTGATGCCGGTGCCAATTCCAAGCGTGTCAAACTTTTCTGGGGGGCGTTTACTGGGATGTTTGTTTACGAGGTCATCCCTTCGTACATCTTTCCCCTCTTGAACGGTTTCAGCATATTTTGCTTGGCGTCGCAGCGTGCCTCAAAGAAGACGATCGATGTCTTCACTAATCTCTTCGGAGGCGCAGACGGCAATGAAGGCCTGGGATTATTCTCGTTGTCATTCGACTGGCAGTATATCGGCTCTTCATACATGGCCCTGCCTTTGATCCAGCAGGGTTAGCACTCATTCTCCTCTGATATTCTTACTGAAAGACTGACGTTCTTTCAGCCAACTCTTGGATTGGATACTTCTTCTGCTATATCGCGGTTATAGCTATCTACTACTCCAACACCTGGAATGTAAGCTTTGCGCCTTTGCCAATTGAACTGTTTCTCATCGACTCTTAGTCCTTAGCCTTCCCAATGCTTTCGACATCCATCTTCTCCGCTAATGGATCTGTATACCACCAATCTGCTGTCTTTGGGCCTACATTCCAGCTCAACCAGACCGCACTCCAAGAGGTCGGACTTCCGGCGCTCACAGGCTCGAATGCATGGCATAATTTGACGGCTAATCTTGCCGTAAGTTAACGTCTTCATACACTTCAGGGCGAAATCTTCACACTCTTTTTAGATTGGCGGCTTAATCGCTCATGTCGTCTTGTTTTGGGGGCGTTATGCACGGGATTCATTCAAACTTGCCCGTTCAAAGACTCAGCCGGATCCCCATTATCAGGTACGCCCACTCTTTATGCCCACAGAATGTCAGCTCAAAAGTGCCTCCAGGCGATGAAAAAGTATGAAGAAGCACCGTGGTGGTGGTACGCCCTCCTCCTCGCCTTTTCGTTCTTGGCAGGTCAGAATATATTTATGTGTACTTATCATTGCGAAATTTCGTTCTGACGCCTTCACCTTCCAGGATTGATTGTCGTCCTCAAAGGCCAGACTACCCTTCCTTGGTGGTCCTACATTATTGCACTGCTATTGGGTGCATTCATCACGGTAGCTACTCGCGTTGTTTTGATTGCTTGCCGGGACTTACCTGCCTTCCTAGCCATTCTCGACTCTTTTATATGCTCGGATGGGCAATGGCATCGCTACTAATCAGCTCATGAAAATGGTTGCCGGTGCCGTTAACCCTGGACGACCTGTAGCAAATCTTTATGTTCGCCACTTCCCTCGCCTGCTGATGCACACTTCTGACTGAGAGTTGCAGTTCTCCATGTGGAGTCACGACGTTATATCGACTTCCATCAATCTCGCCGGAGATCTCAAGATGGGCCAATATCTTAAAATCCCCCCTCGCGTCATGTTCCTTACCCAGATTTGGGGTACTATTCTCGGTACGTCTTCACAAAGTCAATGTTAGAGCCAATGCCTAGTGAGCTTCTGAATCTTAAGGGGCGGTTATTAACTATGGTATGTCCAGTGAACTAGATTGCGGTCTATGTCACCTAATCGTTTGAAACAGTTGTTATGATTTCTGTCGTGGATGCTCAGCGTCATATCTTGTTGAGCCCCACCGGAACTAACGTGTGGAGTGGTCAAGTCACCCAAAGCTTGAACAGCGCTGCAGTCACCTGGTCACTCGCGAAGCAGCTGTACGGCAGGAGCGGCCCGTACTTTGTCATTCCCATGAGTTTGCTCATTGGCATGGTTCCAACCACCATTCAGTACTTCATTTGGAAGGTTCGTAGTGATGTCGCCCTGTGTGACTTTTCCCGCTGAAAAGCTGTCCTACAGCGTTGGCCCAAGATCGGACCGGTTAAAGTCGATACCGTCATGCTGCCTATCATCTACATGGTAAGATAATTCTTCGCTCGATTCCTATCCAGCGTCGCTCAATGCAACTTTTCTAGTATTCTGCGTGGATGACTGCCGGTGTGAACTCGACCATTACATCCAGCATCATTGTCGGCCTCGTCTCGCAGCTGTGGCTGAGGAAATACCACCCCGGCTGGTATAAGAAGTACAACTACATCTTGGGCGGTGCTTTGGACGGTGGCGCACAGGTCATGATATTCATTCTGTCTTTCGCGGTCTTCGGTGCGTCGGGAACCGAGAAACCTTTCCCAACGGTGAGCAATAACAAAACTTCAAATGCTGACGGGGTACTCACGCATCCTGTTCAAAGTGGGCCGGAAACCCGGCTGTTGGGAACGTAGATTATTGTAACGGTAATGGCGCTTTGGATTAACGATTGATGAAGTTTTTTCCTGGATCTATCTCACGAATTTTGGGGCACATGTACTACTTATTGCACGACCGTTCATTGTTTGCTATATATAATAATATATAAAGCAATGAGAATGCAGGGTCTCTCTAAATACTGTCGAAGGTTTGTGTTTAAGTACTTTCCATTGTGCTGGGTTATTACCCTGCCACGGCAATTTAGTGTTGCCCGTGAAGTGAAGGGACTTCGAAGTGACTTCGGTTCACTTCGAAACCAAGGCAACTCGTTCCAACTCGTTT
>JABCKJ010000091.1:0-63744 GCA_018850815.1 Asterophora lycoperdoides
TCCGTCATGGCTGAGTTGTCGCCGGCCTTGATGAACTGCGTGCCACGAACGAAGGCATGTTCGAACTTATCCTTGAGTTCGACTCCGTCCATGTTCTCTGGCTTCGCATGCAGAATCTTGCCCAGGTGCTCCTCCTTGACAAGCGCCCGAAGGAAATCGACAACGCGGATTTTGTTGCTGAACGAATCCTTTGTCGAAGGATTTCGAAGGATGCAAAGGTCGTGGGCAACAGTCAAGAGAACCCTCGCAACTAGTTCTCCTCTCTGACCTTTGCTGATAAGTCCGGCCGAAAACCATGCTAAAAGAACTCGAGGTATTTCTTGTTTGTACACCAGCCAGAAGCGATCATCGCTTGCTCCTTCACCAACGAATCGTCGAATCTCCTCCCGAAGCTTCTGAGCGGCTGCCTCTGCAAGAAAAGGTTCCGAGGGATAACCCCCACGCAGATACTCACGATGACGAGGGACAGAAAATACCGTTCTCATGCTGCTGGCAACGAGAAGGGATTCCAAATCGGTGGCGGCGTCACGGTTTGACTCGAATGTGAGATCGACGCGAATAGCAAGGGGAGCAATGACATCGCGCATCGCAAGCGTTGGTGAACCTTCGGATAAAGGCTCGTCTTCGAGGGCAAGCCTCAGTTTCGCCTGGGCAAGTTCCAGTACCTTACTCGGGTCATCTCCGGCATCCATGTGGCTCCAAAATCTATTTAGTATTGATGTTTAGAAGTGAGCAAATGATTTCTCCCCCCAAATGAAAGACAGAGACTGACAAAGGCCGGCCAAAACGTGACATGAACTGGAGGGTCTGGGACTCCTCGGCCGAATATTCTCCCTCCTCCGCGATAGGCGATGTCGTCCAGTTATCGAAGGGCAGCTCGACAAATGGTGGATTCAAGACGAATGCCTGGGAGTCACCTCGGTACGACCAAAAATAGCGCGCACTAGGCGCGAAGTCTACAAGTCGCGAATAGGTGGACAAGAACAGGACGAAGAGGGGGCATTCACGGAACGTTGTGAAAGCTTTAGAGAGGCATTGGTAGGCGGTTCGTTGAAGCCGAGAATCAGATTCATTGGTCTTGGTCCCATCTGTGATCGTATGTGATTCATCGAAGTAGAACAGGACAAACTCTGGCGAGTTGGGCAGGAAACCAATAATGCGCTTCACGAGATATTTCGCTGTCGGAATATTTCAGTGCTATGCTTAAACTTGATAAGCGAAGAGTTGCACCTTTTTCTACCAAAGTGGCTGGCGCCGGGATCGTAGTGTCATTTTTTGCCTTTTCGGCCGCCGCGTTAAGGAGTGCCTTCCGATGAACGCGATTATCGGCACGTAGATGGTTTCTCCACGCCGCTGCGGGGGATTCGCTGTTGGCTGTCCAAACCTGTTGTTCAAGCCATTCCACAGCAGCCTCAAGGATATTCAACAAAAAATTCCGATACCGGCCTTGAACCATTTCCGCCGTCTCGTCTGCCCGCACGGCAAGAAAAGCGGCAGCTCCTTTATCACCACGAGGATAGCCTGAAGGTCGAAGTTAGCAAGAGTTACCTGCAGAAAGAAAATGGGACAAAAACCAAACCTGACGTATCGTTACCGTGTCTAAGGCAAACAGGGATGGTAAACACGGTTTCTGCAAGCTTATCCACCATGCGTGATTTACCCGTACCCGACCCTTGGATGATGGAGCACAGGTTGGCATAGTCTTTACGGGGATTGTCATGTATCATTGTTTCGATCGCCTGGAGCAGAAGTTGGTCGCCAGTGCCGACAAAATCATGCTCGAAAGCTGCTTTGACATGAGCTGTTGAGGGTTGATAAGAAAGAGGCAGCTTCGTTCGAATGAGTACACGCTTACGGGGTACACCCGAGGGTACGTCAGGCTTGGCTTCAGAGGAATCATCCTCGTCGCTTTCTCTGTCCATGACTAGTTCTTGGATGTGAGATAGTGGAAATAACGATAGAGAATAGATGAACACACTAATGTTTCTTATTTCCGTAAGATCTTGATCTTTCCAGGCATTGTAAACATCGGCGAATAGGATGTATCCCAGAATTTCAGCAGAACCAAGCTTTGAACCACAATCATCGAGGATGGACTGTATAAATGCATTATACGAGAGGCGCTGGGCCTCGCGCTGCAATTTCGGTAATTTCAGGACAGGATCGACGAGGTTATGTTTGCCACAGATTTCAGCATCTCTCGATTTCTGAGCATCGGGCTGGCGCTGATCAGAAGAGGACATATGAGGAGCGGTGTTCAACTTGTTTGGTTGGAGTTCTGAAGCGGCGCTGTCACGTCGTTTCAAGGGATTAGCGGAGGAGGACATCGATCTGAATCGCGATGAAGATGGTCAAGAACCAAGCGACGCGTGTTGACCTCAGCCTGTCAGTGTCACAATCGAGTAACACCACCACGTGACGCCGTGTCAGTTACTTATTTGAAATGATTTGAAATAATATTTGAATTGCGGATTTCCAGGCTTGCTTGCTCTTCAGAAGACACCACAGTCATAGCTGCCGCTGTGCGCGGGCCTAGGCACATTTACGCGTAAGTAGCACATGATGGGGGGAGATGTAGACATGTCTGCCAAAGTGAAAAAGACCAGAGTGATATTTGGGAGTGGTTTGGAATTCGAAGGAGCTGATTGTACTACTGTAGCAATCACAGTCCGTAGTGCTAAAACTGGTTCCATAGCATACAAATATGTGCCCAGCATTGTAGATTTTTTGAGCTTGACTAAGAGAGCTTTAGCCTGATCTGGGGCCGTGACTCTTACCCTCGCTTTGGACGGTTCATATTCTCGTGAGTCTTCGAGTCGTCGCCCACCCACCCTAGCCTACAGTACTTAAGCGCGGCTAGTAAAAGGGTATAAGGCTGCGCGGAGCGAGGCCTGATGCGCCTGCCGTCGCGCGCCATCTTTCTAATATGTCGCCCAAACGGGCGCGGGTTCGATTCTTCCTCGTGTCCCTTCCTCATCTGTGTCATCTCTCGTCTTCCGCCCCCAACCGTCCACCGATCCCCACAGTGTAGTGGTATATTTTGCTCGATAAATAACGGTGAAGCGTTCTAAAGTCTATGCCCCGCCATTAACAAAGTGGCGATTTAGCCCCGGATGAAATTGTCCCAATGCTTCATGCACGAGTATCCATCGTAGTCTGCACACCGTCAGCGTCGCATGCATCATGAAAAAGACCTAATATTCACCGAAGCTCTTGCCCATATCACACGAGCACCTCCCCTTCTCCCATGTGTCGACCTGCTGCGGGCAGTGTGTGTACGGGTTATGTTCGTAGCCTATCTCATCAAAAAAGTGCAGTTGGCTCTTGTTCGCAAAGATCGCCGCCGCGATACTGTGAACCGGGGCGTCACCCCAACGCTTCGAGAGTCTGTCAGAAAAGCCAAAGAGACGTTATTTACGCACGCACATACCTCGTAGTAGAACCCGCCCTTGGAGTCAAGGTATTCAAAGAACGCGGAATACGCCGGTCCCCGCCAGAAGTGCATGTCCGCGATCTCGAAATTACTCCAGAAGTGGCAGAGGTTGTATTTATTTCCCCCGTCAAGTGACATGAAGCCAAGCACGTTGTCGTCTGCGACAAACTCGGGATGCAGCGCCATAAAGTCACGAACGTGCCCCCATAGCGTCGGGATCGTCTTTTCAAACTCGTACATCGTGATGGTCCAACCGTAGACCTTGTTGTTGTCCTCCATGAAGAGGAAGGGGTCGAACTGAAGATCACAGTGGAAGTGCACCTCAGGTTCTATCCGCCAGTACCACCGGTACTTGAGCATGAGAGGGTGTTTGAAGAAAAACTAGGACAACTTGATTAGCGTCCTTGACAGAAGGGTGGGGACACGTACGCCAGAATTGAATCGACACATATTACGGTACCTGCGCGAATGAATACTGAATGAAGTAATGTGGCGTAGGCACTCACGAGACACTCCCTGCATCATTATCAGTCTCAGATCGCAGCCACAGTCTGTCCACGCACCGCCATAAATGATGTTCTCCTGCTCCATCCTCTCGCGTTCTTTATGCGCCCTGGGTTCATCAATCCACTCCGGCTGGTACCAGTGATCGCGCGGGATTTGTCCAAACTCCATCAAGGATCCGGAGAGCACCGACACGCGCCTCCAACAACAGGTCAGTGCCAAGTCGATAGCCGTTGGTCACACTCACCTTTTAAATTCGTCCGAAAAAGGCTCCTCGTTGAGGAAGACGTATGGATAGCCCCTCCCGCGATTGAAGCGGTCCTCAATGTCACGTATGCTGCGTACCGCACCGTTGATGTCTGAATTACGTGCTAGGATAACAAAGGTTGCGTTGGCGCGGCGGTCGACGGCCAGCGTATCGTTTGCATCGCCCTTTGGGAAGTAGTAGGCGTCCGGAACGAGAGGTTTGTCAACCTTTTTGTTCCCTGGAATAAAGTTGGAAATAGCAGTGGCACGACTATAATCCTCATGCGAAAAGCGCAAAATAGTATGCAGCATGATCTGTGAACCATGATGGTTAGCGAGCCAAGAGTTAGGCACAGTGCCAAGAAGTGACGCACGAGAATTCCAAAGACAAGCAAGAGGTACCGCGCCCATGTTTGCATGGCTTCGAGGATTACAGGGAACGCCTGGAGAGAACCAGTGCGGTTCAAGTGAAGATCGACGGCTCTGACGAGCTCTGACGCCTGGCTAGTCGTCAGAAGGTTCAGGACAATACGTGCAAATATCCGGCATGTTTCTTTTGTGTTTCTTGAATCAATTGCGTTGTTGCAAGGGCGTGCCGGCTTTAACGTTTTAACCCCCAGCTGGAAGGAATCCAAATTCGCAAACATTTTTGCCAATTACCGTACGTTCTATGGGGGATACTTAATGCTAGGAAATGCCTCAGAGGAACACTAATATGACGGAATTACTAATAGCCGCTTATTTAATGTAACAAAATGTGTGATTTTTCTATTATACAAAATTGTCCAACATAAGTACCTTCAGCCCCACCACCTGTTCCCCTCCCCCTCCCGACCACCCCCTTTCCTGCTCGCTTGCATCCCTACCTTCCAGCTTGCCCTCGAGTAATACTAACGACATCTAACGACGTGTCACGTGTCACCGTTACTTATTTGCGGCGGTTGTTTTGCTCTTTCAATTTGACTTCGAATCATAGTTGCCGCTGCGCACGCGCGGGCCTAGGCACGTTTACGCGTAAGTAAGTAGCACATAGCACATGATGGGGGGAGATGTAGGCAGGTCTACCGAAGTGAAAAAGACCAGAGTAATGGTGTGAGGGCCATACAATATAGGTACATATCCGAAGCAAAGAAACACGAAAGAGGCGGAAGATAGATGAGGGGAACGAAAAGCGGCCGGATTTTCAAGATAAGCTAATAACAAGCAAATAATCACCATCGCGGCATCGGACAGCAGGTATGTGGTATTCGGCCGAGGTGGTGGCAGGGATATGGCGACGATGCGAGATGTGTTAAAAGCGTGACGCAGGGGGGCATTAAAACAACAAGACAACATTAACCCCGGTCTATTGACCGCCCCAGTTAAACAGGTCAAAATCAGAAGCCATGGGCTGCTGCTCCGACGCAGGGCTAAGATTCTGTTGCTGCATCTGCGACGGCTGCTGCTGGGGCCCAGGCGTGCCAGACATATGCCGCAGCTGTTGCATCTGCAGATTATGCTGGTCTGACAACGACCCTCCCCCTGCGCCAGACGCAGGCGCAAACGGATAGTTCCCGCCGTGGCCCGGTGCCTGCCCCCAGTTCTGACTGCTGCTCGTCGGCGACGGCGCGCTCCTTGGGTTGCCGCCACTGCCGCTACCACCGCCATACGGACCGCCGGCACTCCCGGGCGGCGACATCCCGTATGACGAGCCCGACGCGCCCTGAACCTGCTGCACCATCCCCATGTGATTCCCCATCCCTTGCATCTGCCCACCCTGGCCCTGGCCTTGCCAACCACCGCCCCCACCTGCGCCACTGCCACCCTGCATCTGCTGCTGCTGCTGCTGGGGGTTCCCACCGCCGTAGACCGGGCTCCCCGCGTTCATCGCCCGCTGTGCCTGCATCGCCTGCACCTGTTGCGCCTGTTGCTGCTGCTGCATCATCCTCTGATAGTCCTCCTGCCCTATCGACGAGCCCCGCGTCGGCACCCGCGGCGTCATGGGGCTCGCGGCGCCTTCGGACGGCGAGCGCGTACTCCGCGCGATCCCCGGTATTGAGGACGGGTTCGAGCGGAGAGCGGGGAACCCACCCACGTCCCCGGGCATGGGCGACCCCGGATTCGTCGGCGAGCCCGCTTGTTGTGCTTGTGCTTGTGCCTGGGCCTGGGCCATCCGTTGCTGCTGCTCGCGCATCCGTAGCTGCTGTTCCTGCATGTATGATTGTTGCTGCTGCTGTTGCTGCTGCTGTGCGCTCATCATGAGGTTGTTCTGGCCTTGCCCTGGACCACCGGGGCCGAACCGCGCCTGCTGCTGCATGAGCATGAGCTGCTGGCGCTGGTGCGGGGAGAGGTTGTTGATGTTGACGTTTGGTGGGAGGCCGTTGAGGTTCAGACTGAGCCCACCGGGAAGCCCTCCTCCTCCGGGGACACCGCCACCACCGCCCGCGCCATCCAAACCGAACATGCCGGCGTTCTGGGACGCCATGGGTGACTGTGGGGGTCGCGGCGAAGAGGGAATCGGATTGAAGGAAGGCGCGTTCATGCCCATAGGTGCCTGCTGCTGCTGCTGCGGCGGCGGCATGTTCTGGAGATGTGATTTGGCCGCGAGCTGTTGCATTTGAGCTTGGTGCTGCTGCTGTTGCTGTTGTTGTTGCGCCTGAGCCTGTGCTTGATTTGATCTCTGCAACTTTGAGCGAGAAGAACATGTTAATAGTTGTTCGAAAAAGAGATCAATCAACGCACCTGGGCCATGTACATCTTCTGCAGCTGCTGTGGGACAGGGAGCGTCTCAAACCCAGGCACCGCCCGTATCATATATTGTATGAACGGGTGGTTCGGTGTTTGCAATACCCGGAACAGCTGCTGCTGGATACTCGTGTCGGGCATCCCAGGCGGTATTCCACCCCCGCCGCCCCCAAGATTCGAAGGCCCCGCCACCGCGTTGACATTGGTGTTCATGTTCATGTTCATCCCGGAGTTGGGGTTGCCCGCGTTGATTTGTGGTGACATCTGGCGTGCGGCCTGCTGCTGTGCTGCGCGGATCTGCGCCTGTCGCGCACGTTCGCGCTGGGAGGCCGCAAGCTGCGCGTCCGTGGGGTTGTTGAGCAGGCCCGGGTTAAGGGACCCCATCTGCGCATCCGAGAGCTGTGGCGACGCCGAAATAGGAAGTGTGTGTGATTGTTGAGCACCATTCGCCATAGGTAGTGAGAATTGAGTAGGCGCAGCGCTGGGGATAGGGAGTGAGGGTGGGGGCATGGAATTCGACGGCGATTTCGCATCGCCGGTGTTGCGGCGCTTCATGGCCATCGCGGTGGCGGGGTCACCGCCTGCCTCGTCGGGGCGGTCGCGTTTTAGGGTGCTCGGGATGGCGTTCAGTTGGTGCCGCCGCCTGATCTCCTTTGCAAATATTGAGGGAAGCTCGGCGTACAGAGCCTGTATCCGCTCCATGTTGCCGAATTCGACAGCGGGGGGTGGGTCCATTGGTGGTAGGAGTACGTTGCTGTGATTCTGTGATTCATGAAGCTAAGTGATTGTGGATGATGACATTTTGTATTGAACGTACGCCTTGGCGGTGGTGGTCGGCGGCAGCGGCTAGCCAGGCTAGGTTCGCCTGCAGACGTGACGAGTACCTGCGGTGCGCGCAGAGCATTAGGACTAGCACAGCAATGAGAAATAAACGCTACTCACTGGGCAAATCGTGGCTCCGACATTGGAACACCGCGGGTCTGGAACTCCATGCAGACTCTGTAGAAACGTGAGCACGGAGCGGGGATGGAACGCAGAGTACGCACTTGAGCAGTGCAAGATTCAGCTCAAGAGTCGTGACAACCTTTGGGTCGTTCGAAGGTTGCGCGGGCGCTAGCAGCTGAGGCTCTTGCGCCACGACGGGCTCCTGCAATGGTTGCTCCTTCGGCGTCTCCGTCTCCTCCTTCAGCTTGTCCTTCTCTCCCAGCTGCTCCTGTTCATCATCATCGTCTGGCGGCTCGCTCAACGGAGTGGACACCCGCGACGCAACTGTAACCTGCTCTGCCCTCGCCTCTTCCTCTTCCTCCTCCTCCTCCTTAGGGGCGGCCGTGGGCTCGGCTTCAGTCTCGGTCTCAGGCGGCGGGGGCGTCAACGACGAGCTACGGTCGCGGGTTGGTGAGGCAGTGTTGCCGTCCGCGGGGCTCGCCGGCGAGGACGAATGCGACACGGCGGGCTCCGTATTGTCGGCAGGTGTGGCTGGGCCGGGACCGGACGAGCCAGCGGACGGTTCAACGGGGCCCGCGTCGACCGGAAACTTGTCAAACGACTTCGACCAAGAGCCAATTTTGTCCGAGATAAGATTGGACGATGGGAGGTGATTTCGATCGATATGAATCATAATAATTGGGCCGAAACCGAGGCCCAAGCGGACGAATTGCAACGGAAAAAAAAGCTGGCGTGGCTTCAGTGCTGGTGGTGTGTGACAGTTGAGGAGGTGCTGAAAAGTGGCTACGGGGAATATCCGGAGGTGCTGGTCGAGAAAGAGGAGTGGGGGCGGGCTGTGGACTGGTGTCTACGGCCGTACTTGGCCTGGATTAGCGCTTGTGGGGCGCACAAGGTGGGTTTCAAACAGTGACACTGCCCTAGGAACAGTCACACTTGCCCTGCGGAGTCTCAATCCCGCCACAGGGGCCGGGCGAGCGAGTCTTTTACAAGTTCAAACTTCATGAACATCATGGTGGGGGGCAATCTGGCGCAATCCAATCCTCTCGATGGGCCCTTAAATATATGTGAAGCGTCCAGATCTATCAAGTGTATGTATTTGTCAATGGTTGTACTTGCGCATCCGCGAATCACAATCCGTATCATCATAATCTACGTGGCATACTTCTTCCAATCCGCGGGGAAACGATTAGAAACGATTTTGTTATCTTGTCCGTTGCGGCGCGCTATTTTCGGATAACAATTCATTCGAGGTTCACTGGCGCGTGCGCGATACATATGAATTTGTAGCCTCCCCAATTTCTACACTTGTCAAAAACCTGGTTTACGTATGAAAAAAACAGCATCGTTTCACAGGGAAAAATCCACAGATTTACAGAATCTCCTACCTGTCACTGCCCTCCTTTTTCTCAACTGCTAAACGAGCGAGAAGTTGAACAGGCGAGCACATCGCATCAACATTACGTAACTAAAGTTTACTGTTGTTTACCCGCCTCAGATGAGGGTGAGCGTCAACATCAGAGCCGAACGTTTCCTCAAGACTACTAGGATGTGAGTATGCCCGTTGCTGTCCCAAAACCGCCGCCCGAGGAGCATTGGAAACGATCAGGAGACGTCTGGAGCGAAAACCGCGTCCAAAACGATGCATTTTCGGTTGGATGGCCTTGGGTGTCGGCGGATGTGCCTTTGTGCGGCTCTGAGATTTCGATTTTTCTTCAACCTGGCCCACCCCTTGGAACTTCCTTGCTGACTTGCGCTCTCTGCAGAATTCACAATGGGTCGGGTTATCAGGGCACAAAGGCGCTCGCACGCCATCGTACGTTCTGCTGCATCTGCACTCGAGCCTGGGCTGATGCAATATGTCTATGCCTCCAGTTCAAGGCCAACACACATCATAACAAGGCCCCTGCCCGCTTCCGCAACCTCGACTACGCTGAGGCCAACGGCTACGTTAGGGGTATTGTCAAGGAGATCATCCACGATTCCGGCCGGTGAGTCCCCACACTACTTCACCAAGGGACGATAATCTCAAATGAAATCTTTCATCCCAGTGGCGCTCCTCTCGCCCGGGTAGTCTTCCGCGACCCCTACCGCTACAAGCTCCGCCAAGAGACCTTCATCGCCACTGAGGGCCTCCACACCGGTGCCTTCATCTACGCCGGCAAGAAGGCCACCCTCTCCGTCGGCAACATCCTCCCCGTCTCGCAGTGCCCCGAGGGTACCATCATCTCCAACGTCGAGGAGAAAGTTGGCGACCGCGGCGCGCTCGCCCGCACCTCCGGCAACTACGCCACCGTTATCGGCCACTCGCCCGACGACAACAAGACCCGCATCCGTCTCCCCTCCGGCGCGAAGAAGACTATTTCCGGCAATGCCCGCGCAACCATCGGCATCGTCGCCGGTGGCGGACGTATCGACAAGCCCCTGCTCAAGGCCGGCCGTGCGTACTACAAATTCAGGGCTAAGCGTTACAAGTGCGTTGCATTGTGGCACTGCGTACAAGTATGTTCGCTGATATCGGTGTCCCTTTTTTTCAGCTGGCCCCGCACTCGTGGTGTGGCGATGAACCCCGTGGACCATCCCCACGGAGGAGGAAACCACCAGCATATCGGAAAGGCGTCCACAATTGCCCGCTCCGCCGTTCCTGGACAGAAAGTCGGTCTCATTGCCGCTCGCCGGGTACGTTACGTTTTCTATGTTTCTCCTGTTCTATGTCCTGTCGTACTCATCTTGCTCCCTTCGCGCAGACTGGTCTGCTACGTGGTACCGTCAAGGTCAAGGAGGTTTAGAGTGGAACGCCCGTCGTTGTCGTTGCTCTCCTTTACGTCTTTCCTTGATCTTTACATACAAAAAAGTCCTGTATGCTGCTGGTGTTGCGTATGCCGCTACGACTCTACATGCCTGCCCTACATGCCCATATGACTACCCCCATGTGTGAAAGTGATGTATTTTCGTGAAGAATTTCGAACTGTGACAAGTCCGCCGTGGTGTTTGTTGGAGCAGTACGTGACAACAGCTTGACATCGACGATCGTGTGCACTTGCGGATGTCAGTGTCCTGGGACCGTCAGCCGTATATCTCTACCACAGCCCAAGTATGCTTGCCCTTAAAAATATTGTTTCTAGCAGACTTCTTTCCTGGCGTGTGCACCAGCACGTAGTTGGACAATAGGTGGAAGTGGGGATTATGTGAATGGTATTACAGGGTATTACACAAAGAATTACTGAGCTGGAGTTGTGGGAGTGGTATGTATAGCGTACATAACGTTACTCAATACAGTTACATATATGAGAGAGTAAACCAAACAATCATTCAATCCTTCTGCCTCAAGAATGCCTCTATATCATCGTCAAGCTCCTGCTCCGTCATCTTTTTCGACTGGTGTCGAGGTGGCCTATCCCCACCTCTGCGTCTGCGCTCCCCTCGACGATCCCCGCCTGTGCGATCCCCTTTTCGATCCCCTCGTCGTCTCCGCCTCTCGCCCCGCTCTCCTCTAGGGCTAGGTCCACGCTCAGGCCCCCACTCCAGCTTCTCGGTCGTGATGCGCGAATTGAGATCCTCCGCCTCCACCTCAAAATGCATCCGGCCCAACAACCCATTCCTCGCGCGGCGCGGCAGTGGCGCGGTAAGTCTGTCCGCCAGACTGGTGCGCTCGGTGTCTGGATGCGCTCGAATCGAGGAAGTGCGCTCGAGCAGGGTGCGACCATCGTTAGAAAGATAGTCGGAACGCATCTTCGACGGTGGTGAAGGCGGCGTCGCGGGTTCGTCATCCTCGCGCAGAAACTGGTCGAGCTCGTCGTCAAGCTGTTCTTTCCGAAGTAGGTGATGCACGCCCTCCCTGGAGGCGCTTGCACCACGCCGGCGTTTCGCTGCGGGCGGGCCTTCCCCGCCGTACACCTCCTTGCCCGCCAAACTTCCATGCTTCTTGTAGAACGCGCTCTGCTTCCTCGCGCCCTTCTTCTTCACATCGTCGAACAGGGCCCACCGCATCCTGATGGTCCCCTTCAGTCCCTCGCCTTTACCCAAGCTGGTGTTGATGCGCTCGTCCGCCGGCCAGAAGGTGACCGGGATAGGTTTCGCAGTGAGAAACCCGTTTTCGTCTGCGTCTTCCACGATGGACTTGCGCAGGTAGCGGTGCGCTGTACGGGCCGAGGCCTTGGTCTCGAATACGAGCACGCAGGTGGCGTCATCGACCCATTCTAGAGCCAATGGTTCCACATCGAAGTGTTTCGCGTATGCAAACAGACGTGCTGTTGGGAGGTGGGAAATTGGAGGCCCTTGTAAAAGCAGCGCATTCGCCCGTTGGGCATTGTCTGTAGACGATGGTGGTAGATTTAGCGCTTTGTTCTCAGAGAACGGCAGTGTAGATGCCCCCTTACCTTCATCCATAGCAACATCTGCATCCTCCTCCTCTTCATCTTCAGTGTGCTTACGCTGACCATTCCAAAGAAGAGCGAGAGGGGGGAATATAACTCTCACATCAGGTCCTGTACGTGCACACCTCCAAGTACGGGCTACCAGCGCACCTTGCTTGCTTTAGCGACAGAAGTTTCGGAAAGCAAGTAAACTTTCGTGGTTCCGATCCGGTTGGCGAGAGACGCCCGCCCGGGGTCATTCGACGGGTGAGTCGGGATTTGTTCTTCGTAGGCGACATTGTCGTCGTAGGACAGCATTTCGCTGGAGACCTCGGGGGCTACATTGTCGGGCCAGTTGTCCATTATTCACGGTATTGGCGGAAGATGAGAGTGGCGGAGGGAAAAGGAGAATGAGGGCTTTGAGGGCGGAGGAGAATTCGGGCTGATCAAAACAAGCGTGATGAAACAAATTTCCCACCCAAGCAAGTCACGCTCCAACTTTCATCTTCTCTGCTCAACGTCATGTCCGACGACGAGGCTGTTCCCGTTGTGAACAAGAATAAGGCCCATAGGAAGGACAAACGTTAGTATTCTGACGCCTTTTTAATGTTAGTCTAACCGATCATTTTTATAAGCATGGGACACCGATGATATTGACCAGTGAGTCTTGTGTATTTGTCCGTTTCGGCCTTTTAACTAATGCAATTCCAGCGTAAGATGTCCACGCTGCACAAAAAACACCCTTTAACTAAAGTTTCCAGTGGAAGGTGGATCCGTTCAAAGCGGATGACAACAAGGCGGGCGCGTTCACAGAAGAATCGTCATTCGCGACCCTTTTCCCAAAATATCGAGAAAAATACCTGCGGGAGATGTGGAGTACTGTGACGCGAGCGTTGGATGCACATGTGTGTATGTTGTCCTACCTGTTCTGTACCCGGCACTGACCACTTATCCAGGGCGTGGCATGTACACTTGACCTGGTGCACGGTTCTATGTCTGTGCGGACGACACGAAAAACATACGACCCATACATCATCTTGAAGGCCCGCGATCTCATCAAGCTCCTGGCGCGTGGTGTGGCCATCAACCAGGCCGTGAAGATTTTGGATGACGCTATAGCGTGTGATATCATCAAAATTGGGACCCTTGTGCGGAACAAGGATCGATTCGTAAAGCGGAGACAGAGGATTATAGGGCCAGACGGGAGCACGCTCAAGGTACGCAATATAATTCGCCTGCTGTTGCGGTGTCCGGTATTCACGGAGACATGTAGGCCATCGAACTTTTGACGCAATGCTATGTCCTCGTGCAGGGAAACACTGTCAGCGTTATGGGTCCATATAAATCGCTGAAGGAGGTCAGGAGGATAGTTTTGGATTGCATGAAGAACATCCACCCGATATACCGGATAAAGGTCTGTCTGTCACGTTTGACATGGCTGTCAAGATTGACAAGATTACGCCACCCAGGAACTTATGATACGTCGAGAACTTGCGAAAGACCCCAAGCTCGCCACGGAATCTTGGGATCGTTTCCTTCCGCAGTTTCGCAAACGACATCTCAAGACGTCTGAGAAGACCGCAAAGAAGAATGAAGCACTGGAGCAGAAGGCTGAGGCTCGAAAAGCAGCCGGTCTTGACCCTCAGAGCTCTAAGCCTGCGAAGAAGGTTTACACGCCCTTCCCTCCTGCGCAACAGCCGCGAAAGGTCAGGCTTCCCGGTGATATCGATGTGATCAATACTGACAGCACTTCTGTATAGGTCGATCTTCAACTGGAGTCCGGCGAATACTTCCTTAAGGCCGCCGAGAAGCAGGCGCGCGAGTCAGAGAAGAAGAAACAAAAGGTCAGACAGATTGTCAGCTTTTTGCCCCCCTTGGCGCCGATATACTGAATCATTCACCAACAGCAAGCAGAGACGACAGCAAAACGACGCGAGGAGCGTGCAGAGGCTTTCGTTGCTCCTGCTGAGACGGCAGCTCCCACTGTCGAAGAAAAGCGGCATAAAAAGCGAAAGGCTATGGAGCAAGAGATGGACAGCGAGGAGATTCCTGATGTCGAGAAGGCGAAAAAGAAGAAAAAGAAGTCGAGTGAGGATTCGTGAACGCTTGAGCAGATCTCATGTATGTAATCTTTTTGGGAGTAGTTTGCCCGACGTCTTGGCTGTTCAATTGCAGATGGCAATGCTTGACTTCAGACTATGAAGGAATCGATGGCGCAGACGGCGATCGAGCTTTGGGGTGTCGGACCTCGGTCAGGCACCTTCAAGCGCCCATCAACGATACTTTACCCAGCGATACGCCTCGACCCTGTACAGCTGTAACCACCGCACCACACTGAATGTAGTGTAATCGACCCTTGGTTCGCAAAGTGACGTGAACACGAGCATATATGTGCATATAAACTGCACATAAACAGGACAGCATTGGATGGCACTGTTAGCCCCGCGCTCACGAAAGTATCGCTTGCCACAGATGGCTTCGGATTGGACCCACAAAGGTGTGTGACAATCCATCATCTATCTGCCAAACCACAAAAGAAACCAAATACGGACTACTTCCGCGTTGTTTTCGTGTGCCCACAGACGAATCGGCACTCCCCGACGATAGTGGATTAAAACATGTCATACAGTACCCGCGGCATCCCATTGGCCTCATACCCAATCACCCTCCGGCCATGCAGGACGATAAATCGACAACGGGCCATTTGTCTGCGCAAAAAGCTCAGTATCAGACATTTGACGAGGCAGTCTACGATAATTCGCAGCCTGAGTTCGACCCCTACACCGTATCCTACGTTCCCCACAATTACGACAATGGCCCAAGCAGCGGATCTCATCTATTAGGTGGCTACCCCCCACAAGACACCAGCTATGAAAGTTTTCCTTATAAACGGCCACAATCCCCCCCTCGCTACCATGGAGGATTGCCGAAACCACATCGGAAGCATCCTCTATTCAGCGGTTTCGAGGCTCCAAAATGGAAGTCAATCCTGCTACACGTTGGGATGTGCCTCGCGGCGTATCCTTTGCTGATGCTCATTGTACTCATCGCGCACGAGAAGTCTCTCTTCTGGACCCGTTTCATCGTCGGCTTGGGATCTGGAATTATTGGTGTTGCTCTTGGCCTGAGCCTCCTGGGCCTGGCGCGGCGCTTGTTGGAGGCGGCAAGTATGTGGCTTGTGGGTCGTCATGTTTGGGTTCGCAGTGACTGACTCTGTACTGCAGCGTGGGCGACGGTTATCCACCAATCCCATGTGAAGGACTCCCCGGGTATCAGACTGAGAGATCTCGCCGCCACATCTCGCGATGCTAAGAGTGCCTGGACTGGTTTCCGCCTGCTGTGGGATCGTATGATGTACCCCGGCACATCTCGCCGCGCGCGTGCGCATTACGAGTCGGGTTTTATCTCATTTTCGTGTCCTTCGTTCTGACGCCAGAGTGTCGTCTAGCCGTCGCCCATGGTCGCTCGTTGTCCTCGCATTTCTCTTGCTTGTCGTGATAGCGGGAACGCTTGCATTTACCCTTGGCCGCCTTGTGGACATCACCTCAGTCGTGAAAGTTCGTGCTCTGTAACTTTGTACAGTGTGGCGTCTAATCAAACGCGTTATTTGTAGCAACAACACAGCGTCTACGAAGAAGTCGCCATAATGGGTGTCAACTCGGATGCTGATATCGAGCGTGCCACGGAGTTAATGTCTGTATTTGATGTATGTATCGCGTTCTTTGTCTTCCTGGCTTTGTAAACCGACTGGTCCTGGTCGCCAGAACTATGCGCTCACCTGGACTTTAGCGCCGTTCTCGGAGCACGGTGGCCTCCCTCCCGTGGTATCGCTCAATTGGAAAAACGACACCGTCTACTTTTCGGAGACAACACTCACACAGCTCGTTCCCGGTGGCAGTGGATTCGGTACCTTCAAATCGGAATCAACGGACCCTTCCGCATCTGTCCGTACCGTGGTGAGGATCCAGAGTGACAATTCAAAGAAGGATGCCGACCTTGGCGCAATTCTCAGGTGAGTCGCGTGAAACGTCGCATTTTGCGGTTGTACAAATGCTCATTCCGAAATTCAAGATATCCTCGTTGGGGAACGCGTACGCATTGTGCCAAAATTCCGGACCTTGACAAAAACTTGTGGATAATATTTTTTTATGCAGTACGATGTCGTTCTCAGACTGTGCATTGTCAGGATTCCCTTCTCGCAACATGAGGGCACATATCTTTTCACGCCAAGGTCTGTTATTCAAGAACTGTTCTCATCGTTCGACCTCCCATACCCAACCATCCCGCCGGTTGACCTTGGGAACGTCCTTGCACCTGGCGACACGGTCCCTGACGGGGTGGATATCAATGACATCGACTTCGCCGGTGTGTCTAGTCCGTTACTGATTGAGCTTAAGTGGATGTAACCTCTCGCAGTGCGTTTTTACAATAACGGTGTTGCACATAGCCTCTTCAGCCGGCCTGTAGACGATTTAGGTAACGCATTTTTTCTGCATCAGATCCTGCCTCATCTTGAATCCATTTCGTTTAGGCAATGACGGACATGGCTGGATATCTGTGGAACAGGTTCTCGTTCGAATCAACACCACCTACACTCCAAACGGCAAGTTTGCTCGCCTTAGTGACCAGAGTATCCCCGACGTGGACGGCAACCCCACCTATATTGGCTATGATGCCCTCGCCTGTGTGCAACTCTTCGAGCCTTGGGTTCTCGAGGTTTACAACAGCACTACCGGGCTGCCGTCCTCAACCAGGGTTGTGGGCAAGGGAAATGTCATTGTATCGAACAACACAGTTGGTCATGAGGAGAAACGCTTTGGGACACCTCTGCGGGACATCGACGTAAACCGGGCACTAGACTCCAGCAACCTGTTCAGCGTGTAAGTGCTTTCGAGCGTGCACTTTGGCTACATTGAACGCCAACTTCACAGATATGCGTGTGGTCATACAAACAGCGTGAATCAGATGATCAAGGTTGGTGCTTTCTGGTATAAATTTTGACACCACAAAACGCCTAATGTCTTCCATGTTTAGGACAACGGACGTGACTCGTCATACGTGCCGTCTCCGACTGTTGTTTCATTCACGGACGGGAAAGGTCCTTACGGATACACTGAGCTCTCACCGGAGGCCTTCGCTCGAGCTCGCGGACTTTCAGACGCAGGGAACATTCTGCCGTACTTTGCCGGCTCAGGAAAACAGCTCGCTCGCCGCTATCCAGACCATGTCCTGGCCAGTGCCTCAATCAATCCGATATATATGGGTGGATATATTGCAGGAATCCTCATCGTAGGGCTGTTGGCAGGCTTCTTTGTGCCAAAGCTCCCCTTCAATATCCCGCATCGTGGATTTGAGGTATATACATGGCTTGCGGCATTTCATGCTGACGAGCTAACGGGTGAAGCGACGAGTTCCGCACTTCCGAGGAACTTGGAGTTGGATGATATTGCGGATCAGATGGGGGAGCTTAAGCTCCGCTATACTATACATCCACATACCGTTTGAAAACGTGCTTAAACGTTGTACGATGGTTGTCGAAGTATACCCCAGATGAGTCATTGGCGGCGTATATATATGCAAAGAATATCAGGTGTTTCAGGAGGGCTCAAGACAGGGCTGCACCACCAACGAACAAACGCTGCAATGGAAACAGCGCGGAAGGGATGGCGGACGAACAGAATACCAAGAAGGTAATATAGCTTTAGATCCTTCGAGCCGAAAAGACACGCACAACAGGCCTTAAGTATAAAAATCGTAGCTGCCTCCAATCTGGCTTCAGATGCCACGTACACGTCGTCGGTAGGGTTTGGTTCCACCCGCCCAAGCGATTTCGTTGAAGATGATGCTGCAGATGCATCATGCGGGTTCATGCGGGTGTCGTATCAAAGGGCAGATGATTTCCAGCATAGAGTACTCAGTTGATAAGCAGAGGGTGCAAGCCGTCGAGACTGGGATAAAGATAGCGCTCAAGTACTTGGTCAAAAAACCGAGCTCAATCCTTGAAGCTTGACCGTCCTTCCAACTGGTCACAGAAACCTATGGTCGGGCACAAAGTTGCAGTATGTATATATATCCCAAGCGTGGCGCAATTCAAACGCACGGGCCTTGAGCGGAGTTTGGCACATTTGAGTCGGCGCGTAAACCACGTTTCGCTCTGTTCGGTGCACGTTGGCAAGTTGATCGCGCACACCACAGAGCTCGCTGCTGCAGCCGGCGTCCAAAGGCTCGTGTCGTGATCCCAAGAGGTCTGTGCTTCACTATGCTCGACCTCGCCCAGGCAGGCTCTGACCAGCCGTCTTCTCTTCTCTCTCGATATCTCAGCTTTCTTCTTAAACATGTCCTGGGCATACCCTCCCCGTTCTCGTTCTCGTTCTCCTCGTTCTAGAGCTTCCTATCTAGATCCTGCGCAGGATTCGTACCGTGGCGACTATGATGTTTATGACAGGGACCGAGGCTGGGGTTATGAAAGGGACAGGGTTGGGTACGACTATGGTCGTCGTGGCCGGAGTCGGAGCCCACTTCCAGACGAAGGTGAGACTACGCAACGTTTGTCAAGTACGGTGTTAATGTGTATGTATTTCATAGCAGGCCGAAAACGACGTCGCTCTATGTCGCCATATGATCGGGAGAGGTATGATCCTCGTCCCCGGTATAATGACGACTATGGTTTGCTTCCTTCCCCTTCAAGTCTACGCGCAAACTCACCTCAGCTGGTCTAGACGCCCACTCCCGCGGCGGTTACGGCTACTCTCCTCCAAGGCGCGGTCATTCTGCAGCCTTTCCTCCGCCAAGACGTGCTCCTGCCGACCCACATACCTTCGACTATCCTGCATCCTTGAAACAATATGCAGAATGGTTCCGCTATTTTTATCCTCAGCAGGCCACCGAGGAGGACAATGCTGACAAGGCTGCCGAGCAAGACGCCGGCGACGGGTCGAAGCCACGTAACGGCATCAAAAGCAAATGGGAAAAATATAAGAAGGATTTTGCTGCGACACAGGTTAGCTTAGAAGCTCACTATTTTGTCAAGGTCCTAATGATTCTTGGTGTTGTAGCTTCAAACGATGTTTGACCACCACCGGCGCTCACCCTGGTTTGCTGAGAAATATGACCCGGCACCCGAGTTCCAGAATTTGCGCATGCGGGTGCGGAAGGAGGGCTGGAAGGGTAGACTCGACGCCTTCCTCGTTGATCTCGACTCAGGAAAATATGACCCGGATTTGCATGAGTCTGAGTTGGAACCCTCGTCGCCTGTCAAGCAGGAACATGTCAATGGCGATAATCCCGCCACCACCGAGGCGAATGGCGTTTCTGGGGAGGAGCCGAAGTTGGGAGGCGGTGATGACGACATGCAGTTCAACGTTGATGCTGATGATGAGCCTGGCGACCACGAACCAAGCAGACCTGATACCAACGGAAGGAGTACCTCCGACAAGCGCAGCAGTCGTGGAGAAGAGGTGTCTGTCGCTCCTGAAGGCAACCAAGTTATGATACGCACCATCCCTCCTGATATTGGCCGCGTTAAGTTGGAAGAGGTGCGTCACTTTAGGGTCCCTCTAAAGCCATCGCTAAACTTGGTGATAGGCGTGCGCCAAAATCCCTGGATTTATATATCTTGCCCTGGGTGACCCTATGCAAAAGCGGAACTATTACCGCGCTGGGTGGCTGAAGTTCCGCGACGATGCTGACATGCCCACCGTGTTGAATGAGCTTTCAGACAAGAAGGTCAGTTGCGCTTCATATTTCCTACGTGCTTGCTTTAACTCTACCCCAGATCGAAGGCTTCAAGCTTCACGTCACGCACAACCAGCGTCCCTTTGTCAACAGAATCCGGTATGCGCCAGAAGTCGCCAGCAAGCCCGACAGGATACAGAAAGACCTCGAGACAATCAAACTACTCGCCACCGTCCTTGAGGATCAGGCGGCCAAACTGCGGCAGTACAAGCACACGGCTGCACCGCCCAAAGATGGGGACACCCAGACTGACGGTGTAGAGGATACCAGGATGGCGCCGCCTACTGATGAGACTGAAGAGGAGCCCGAGCCCAAGGAGAACGGGAGTGAGGCTGTTGAGCGGAGGATTGAGAAGGTCATGTCTGACATGCGTAATCTCGGGTTGATCGACGAAACCGACGAGAAGGTGTACGAGGAGAAGAAGGTAAATGCTAATTGGCATCTGTTTCTTTCCTTGACATCTTCTGACATTCTTCTTCGTCTATGTAGGCTCTTGTCTCATTGGATTTGTACATTGCCTACCTGCGGGCTGCGTTTAACACGTGCTATTATTGCTCCGTCGTAACCGATCATCTCGAGGAATTGCAGCGTAAATGTTTGAGCCATGCACGGAAGCCGCTGTCGAAAGCCATGATCGAGGAAGTGAAGGCGGCGGAGGCCAAGGAGGAGGAGGGTGTAGACGGGGTGGACGGGGCCGCTGAGAAGGAGAAGGATAAAGGAAAAGAAGTGAGGAAGGATCGACAGGGAAATAGAGACTGGAAGCAAAATGGTTCGTCAACCTTTTCCTTTTACTGTCGACCCTTTAATGAGACCCGTCGTAGATGATCGTTGGCTGGAGTGGCTTGACTCAAAGTTGGCGCTGTTGATAGACCGGGACGCTGTCGATCCTCGTACATACTCCGGTAAAAGTTACGATGAGTGAGTGGTACTGCATCCTTTTTTTCCTGTATCGCCTAACTCGCTTTTGCCATGAGGGAATTGACCAAGGCGGTTGAACCATTCCTCAAGCAAGAGGATGAAGGAAAATTCAGATGCAAGACATGTCAGAAGCTATTCAAAGCGACGTCCTTCGTTGAGAAACACATTGCCAACAAACACCCAGAGCTTGTCAAGCATCTTGAAGACGTAGGCGTTTCATCTGCCACATCTTCATGCTAATGAATATCCCGTCCTAGATCCCATACTTCAATAATTTCTCCCTTGACCCACACCACATCCAACCCTTCACGCATCCACCTCCGGCCGTCGGCAATACCAGCCAGGCGCCGCCACCCCAGGCCTACGGCATCTCATCACAACCGCCAGCGTACCACGGTGGTGATTATGGTCGGCCAGGCCCATACTACGGTGGGGGCGGTGGGGGCGGATATCCACCCAGCTACCCTCCGCCTTACCAGAGTGGCTACTGGGACCACCACGCAATGGTTGGCCCGGCTGCCTATGGCGGTTATCCTCCACCTCCGCTCTCCTCTCGACGAGATGATTCCGCCTCGGCCAGACGGCTGAGTGACCGTATCAGTGGCTTCGCACCTGGCACCGAGAGCTCGATGATTCCTCCCGGCGCTGGGCTGCCGCCAAAGCCCACCGCTGCAGCGTTGGATTCTGCACTGGTAAGCGGGAACGGTGTGGGTGATAGAGCGGGTGGTGGACAGCGCAGGAGGAATGGGGGTGCGCAAGGTGGGCCACCGCCACCGCCACCACCTGATGCGAAGGAGGATCCGAGGGCCGCTGCTGGGAAAAGAGTTAGCTATCATGATATGGACCTGGTCGCTGAGGTGCGTCTATTCACTATCTGTAATTTGGTACAGGATGTTCATCATTTTACGCGTCTAGGGGGATGTTGAGCTAAACTATTAGGCACTCCGGAAGCTCCAAGTCACTTCGTGTTGGCGTGCAAGGTTTATTGATTGCTCCCGCTACATGTCGTTGTTATCCTGTGTTCTAAGTTTAAGCTTACAGTAATGTAATGTAAATTTGGCAATCAGCGCAAAAACAGCGCGTTATAAGTACGTTGTGATAAATTTATCTTCATCTATCTGCGCCTGGCCTTTCCTTTGGAGATACTTCAGTTTGACCTTGTTTGAAACCCGACCTGTGACATACATAACCAGCCCATATCTCTTCATCTTTACCTAGCCAACGGGGCTTCATTGCCTTGCCTTGATTCTCTAGCTTTTGTCCCTAACCGTCTTTCCCTTTTCTTGGATCAGGTACGAGTGACTACTTGCAGTGGGCCGCCGGAGCAAGTCTCATTCACAACTTGTTTACAGCCCGAACGTTAACATACGCGTCTTCAGTCACAGGTGGCCAGCCCAGTGGTCATGGCTACACCCAAGCTCCCTGCTGTTCGTATTCCTGTTGTAAACGGCGGGGAGTGTGCAACACCGGATGGCGTCGTCATAGAACTCCCTGCATCCAACAAGTTTAGTGTCTCATGGCCGTCAGACACCCAGGTCACAACAACACCCGCTGCGCAGGAGCGGGTGAGTCTGAGCTCCTCGGAAAATGATTCGGAAACGTCGGATGGGGACTCTGGAAATGAGCAGAGAGTAGACGATGGGAAGGTAGAGGACGCGCCTGTGCCGTCTCGACTGCCGGCAACTGCACGATCTCCTGGCTACCTGCGGCTTTCTCGAGCGCTCTCTATGCCCACGCCCTCGCAACTTGGGTCTCTCGAGCACCCCCATAGATCAAACTACGTGTCGTCGCCGGAGGAACCACTCACAACTCCAGATTCCTTCCGGTTAAGGGAGCTCTCCGTCGAGCTTGCTGACTCGGTACAGATGTTGATTCAGACAATACTCCAGATATCACCACCGCAGCTCTTGGACCCCGCAAAGGAGCAATTATCCGCATGCTCGCTGTCGGTGCCGACGTCTTCCATTTCCGCCATGCTTACCTCCATGAAGAACCTCAACTACATCTCTGCCAACATGCCTGGGCTCTGCTCTGAAGACGAGGTCGACGGCTTAGACGTGTCGCAAGTAGGACCACCGGCGCTCTTGACGGATTTTGATATTGGGGAGATGATGCAGAGCATAGGGGATTCACTGAGTGGAGCAGCGTCCCAAGCTGGCGTAGATTTGGTGATATATCATGGGGATGATATAGGCTTGCGGCACGTGTGCGTGAAAGGGAATGAAAGCGGAATTTCGTATGCTCTGACGCATGTAAGTCCTAGAGTCTTCTTCTCAGCCATCATTCTCAATTGTCATTCAGGTGGTTCGACAAGTGCTCGCGACAGCTCAACCTGGCGATTCCGTCGAGCTAGGCCTGCTTGTTGGCGCAATAGAATCAGCAACGCGGGTGTCACCAGACGGCGAAAACTCGCCCACTGCATCAGACGAGCCTTTTCCTTGCACGATCCGAATATCTCACAAGTTCGGGACAGACTTGATTCCACTGTCCCCGGACGGCGATCCTGGCTCTCCAGCTCGTCCACACCCCTCTTTCTCCTCCCTCGTTTTACGACAGCTCCTGCGTCAGATAGGAGCAACGCTTGCCCCTAATTTGCCACCACCCAAAGTCTTCTTGAATGGACGAACCTGTGACTTTGCACTCTCACTTAAACGTGGCTCTTTTTCTGTTCTCAATACGCCTATGGTTAGCTTGGCCGACGAGGATAACTCAGAAGAGCCTTCTGTGGAACAGCTCACCTCATTTGCTGAAGGGCTGAAAGGGAAACGCGTGACATTTTATGCCAATGCTAAAGGCTCCTTCGCTCAGCACCTCTCAAGTTTCTTGACAGCTTGGGGTATGGATGTGACGCACATCTCACCAAATGGCGAGGTCGATGGCTTACCGGACGTTCCACCACCACCACCAACCGTTATGCCACATCCACCAGGGTTACCTCCGACATATACCGCGAAACAGGAGAGCTCAACCATACACCCTCAATTCATTTTCATCGACGACGATGTCGAGGTTCTGAAGAAGCGGCTCTTCACTCTCCGCGCGGAAACACCCTATCAGCTGAACCTCAACCTCCGTAAGCGACCATCACTAGCAGCGAACCACAGACCGCGTTCATCTCCCCAAGTCACCCGTGCCATGGGAACATCTCAGGCGTCAACTCTATTGCCCATCCCTGTTATCATCGTCCACTTTACCGGCCTTGCCAACTACAAGATGATCAAGAATGTTATTCAGTCTGTCATAGCTTCCTTTGTAGGCGCAGCCTCTTCTTTACCCGAAATCATGATCATTCCAAAACCTGCTGGCCCCCGTCGTGTCCTCGCAGCATTACACACAGCTGTCACCAAGCCGACCGTCGACCCCTTCTTTCAGCCCATTGCCACCTCACCAGGCAGCCTCCACATCCATCCTGAAGGCTCCTTCTTCCACAGCTACCATCATGCAGAGAATGACAATTCTAGGACTTCCCAAAAGGCGACCCGACCGTCTAGTTCTAGAAGCAGTTCAGATCGTTCTACTAAATCTGTAAAAGACATCAGGGACCTCACCACCCATCACGCCCCATCCTCCCCTCTCGCCACGTCCGAAAGTGTGGAATACTTCTCAGAAGCGACTGCGAAGCTCGGCAAATCCCCATCGTCTGGTCTGGTTATACAAAGCCCAGATGGTCAACCAGCTGGAATCCTTTTCCAACCTCGAGGAAAGTCACCCCGAAATCCCCCAGTCCACTCAATGGAACGAGACAAGGGCCATCTGAATCTGCCAGAGACGAAACGGCGCTCCTCTCGCCTCTCAGTCACTACTGCCGAACCCTCAAATCCGATCTCATTATCATCTCTACATGCTGTAGCTACCTCCCCTGAGCCTGTCGTGGAAAGCTGCGACGCACCTCCGTCAAGCGTAAGGGCCGTCGCACGAAAGGCTTCTACAGAGAGCACTCCTACTGCCTCGTCCTCTGCTCTGCCTCGCAGGTCACCTGCATCTGAGATGCCGCGCAAGCCAACACCTCCTGGTTCCCCGCCTATGGAGAATGCGCAGGCCAGGAGAGGAACGCCGAGAAGGGCAGCGCAGCAGGAGCCCGCTGTGCCCTCGCCGTCTGCAGCGTTAGCGGCTGCATCCAAGAGAGTGAAGGCTGCGGCTGATGGAAACATTGTCCCACCGATTAGCGTCTTGATTGTCGATGGTCTGTCCCTTGCGCCTGGTTTTGAGGAACGCACCAGTTGACAGTCTTTTAAGATAACCCTATCAACCAGACAATTCTTTCTACCTTTATGAAGAAGAAAAAGACCAAGTACGATCTCGCGAATAACGGACAGGAGGCTGTTCAGAAGTGGCTGACAGGCGGCTTTCATCTCATCCTGGTGCGTATCCTTGTCGAATCACCGTTTCTCTTCACAAGGTCCTAATTCACAGCCTCGCAGATGGATATTCAGATGCCAATCATGGACGGAATTCAGGCTACAAAGGAGATCCGACGTCTAGAGCAGATGAACGCGGTGGCAGGCTATCCTCCGGGGACGCCTTCATTTGACGGGCACAGCTCACCCTTGCACACGCCCTCAGAGACGTCATCAGAACCCAAATCCGTATCCTCGCCCTTCCGGTCGTCCGTCATCATCGTTGCATTGACGGCCTCGTCACTGCAGAGCGATCGTGTGGCAGCCCTCGCTGCCGGTTGCAACGATTTCCTGACGAAGCCCGTCTCGCTTCTATGGCTGAACAGCAAAATAATCGAATGGGGCTCCATCAAGGCCCTGCAGATGTGGGCCGAGGTCAGACCGCCAGACGCAGTTAGTGTTATGTCGACGGAGCAGGCTGCTCAGGCGCGTAGCGTCGCAGATCGCCTGCATGTACCGCAGGCGCGCACAACTCCATCGCCGAGCCGGAAACATGGCTCACCGACCATTCGTGCACCCCAGCCCGTTAGTGGCGCGTCTGGATCGACGTTGGTTGGTCTGCCCGCCAATGCACCTGTGACTGGGGTGGGGACGACGACTTATTGGGGGCATATTTCGACACCGCCTGCTGCGATGACGCCGACCGAATCCGCGAAAGGTTCGTCACGTAGTCACCGGGTTCCATTCGAAACTGTTTTCTCACTCACCTGTTGGTCAGATCTCGCCCGAGGTGGGCGTCGTGCAACGATAACCCCTTCGTCTCTCGCCAGTATTGCGGCATCTATCCACGCTTCCGATGCAACACCGCCAGCACCCGATGCCTCTGGTGAACAGGATGGGCAGAAGGAGCAGGCCAAATCTCCGCCAGATTCCGGCATTGTTGACGTGCCGGACCCATGACGTCCCGAGGCGGCCTATGCTCTCACACTAGGATGGCTCGCCGTGTCTTGGGTGATCTATTCTTTCGCTCTACAGGTCGCCACAATGTTCTCGTAATTCTCGTGCATTCGGTCGTGTGGTAGGTAGCAGTATTCTATTATGTATGGCCTTGCGGATCGGTATATATTTCTCTCGGTGCATCTTCTCATGTCCAGCCCGTCACTCACTGTCTCTCCGTTATCTCCTCTCCCTTTTTTTCTCTCTTATCATCGATGCTCTGGGTTGTATGTGCTGCTGTATTTCTACCACTTCACTTGTACGCGCCTCTGGCCATATATATCTTACCCACAGTATGTCATTATTTCGGGTCTTCAGGTGTTATACCTTTGCATCTCGCAACGTGACAATTGAATAATAGTAGATTCATTGTATACTTAGAAGATGCTCGAAAGTACAGCATCCAATTGTCCCTCCGACGATTTCTTTTTCTTCCGACTCTGTAACGCTTCCTCGCTATCTTCGACCACTCTCTTGTTGCTTGGTCGTTCCTTCCGTGGCTTCAGCTCCAACACCTCCCCCTTTTCCCGTTTTTTCTCTGACCGCTTCTCCAGAACACGCGCAAGCTCCACGTTCTTCAAATATTCTTGCTGCTCCGTTCTCGAGTGAGACAGTTCAACACGGAGTTTCGCAGCATGAATAGCCGCCTCATGGGCTGTAGAGCACATGATAATCAGGTACGAAGTTGAAGGGGAAGAAAATACGAGGTACTCACCGACTTGTTCTGTTAGCATATTCCATTTGAACTTCGGAAGGTACTTCATTGTCCAGACATCATCGCGCCATCGAGAGCCCTTCTTTCCGCCAATGGGTTGCGCGTTCAGCATCTCGGCAACTTGGCGCGCGACCTTCTTGTCCTTAAACTCAACCCACCCCTCCGTGAAGTGAGCTTTCTTCGTCGCGGTGTACTTTTTTCGCAAGTAAGCCCGTTTCGCATCTGTCGTTACTAGGTCAGCACTTGAGATATAGAGGTGAAAATGTACAACACGCCTTCCTGCTGCAGGTACACACGTCCGATCTCTCCGTGCATACCCATCAGATGTCGGACCTTTGTGGGCCGCATCCCAGGTGGTATTCGTGAAATGTAGATAACGCCAGCCCGGTCTTGGATTTTCTTGAACTCCTCGAGAGCCTCGCGTGTCAGAGGTTTTACAACCTTTTCAGAGGGCCCGGAAAAGCCCTCTGGGTTCAACACATTGTCTTGAATATCTTCGCCGTAATCGGAAGTTTGAGAGTTTCCGAGGTGGGAGGGCCCTGCTTCTGGTTCTTCTGACAAGGCTTTAGGCATTGGATAATCCAGAGACTAGAAATGAGAAATGGCAAGCAAAAGCCGCAACGGCGCAAAACGAATCGGAATATCGGAATATGTAATAAGAATGATGGTGCACGTGGTACAAGTCACTACTAGTACTACTACGTTACCTGAGCCTCACCTGCCATCGATCCACTCACAAGTTCATGACCGGTGAGTGTATATTTTACTGTCCGCTTTGCTTAGATTCATGGATACACTTAATGTAGAAACTGAAGACACCAGCGTCTGCGAGCTTCCGACGTCGTTCACTGTCCGTGAAGCGGCCTATGCTCGATTACAAGACCAAATAGCAGCTGCTGAAGAAGTCATCATCTCCTATCGCCGACAGTATAACGAGCTCAGTTTCATCTCTTGCCTTCCCCCGGAACTTTTGGCAGGCATCTTCAAGCTTATTCGAGTTCAGTATAGGGAGTTTGACATTCGCTGGGTGCGAAGCGTTTCCCATGTCTGTTCTCGTTGGCGCCATATTGCGTTAGAGTGTCCGAGTCTATGGAGCGAGATTCCATTCAATTATCCAGCCTGGGCCCAGGAGACGTTGGCGCGTTCTAAGATGGCTCCTTTGAATGTCGATTTCGGCCGCAGTCAAGGCTACTACTATACTACGCAGTGGCAATCTCGCCTGGCCCCGATTGTTAAAGCCGCTGTCCTAGAGCTGTCGCACATAAAGAATCTGTGCCTATCCCAGGGAAATTTGGCGGACGCGGATTACAAGACGATCATCGAGCTCCTTGATGCGCCTGCACCATTCCTGGAGACCGCTGAAATCACGCATGCTAATTTGCCAGTAAATTTATTCGCCGGGGTCAGTCCACATCTGGCTGGCCTAGAACTTTTGGGATGCAGCTTCAATTTGCAGCTTCCCATCATCGCCAATCTTCGGACGCTCAAACTATGTCATGCGCCCACTCATGGTAAAATCCCGGTCGACCAACTGATTTTCGCCCTTTCCACCATGACCCAGCTCGAAACACTTCATGTGATCGACAGCCTCGACTACCGCCATGGGGCCATCATGAATCCTCCTCCTCAGCAGGTCGCCAACCTTCCCCAACTTACCGAGCTCTCAATCGAATGCCTTCTTTGCGACTGTATCTTCCTCCTCGATCACATGGTTTTTCCCTCTTCCACCCGCGTGGCTGCCAGTTATCAAACTGATTTGGTCTGGATGAACAACGATATCTCTATCGTCCGTAGCTTCGCAGAGAAACTCGGTTCAAGAGTACTAGGACCTATCCGCTCGGTACAGCTTCTTAAACGTAGCATCAGAGTATGGCGGTGGCTTCAGCCCTCTTCGATTTCTGAGACGACCGAACCTCCGAACCTCGAAATCTCTCTACCCATCTGCTCCAATCGTGAGCCAGCTGCGAAATGCTTCATACATTCGCTTGACTTGACCCATCTGGAGACCTTGACTCTCGATTGTCCTTTGGCCGTGGAGTTATTAGACACGTATTTCAGCGAGTTGAGTCACCTTACCACAGTTATGGCAGGTGGGGATGCCATCACCTTCCTCTTGGCTCTTCGAGGACCAGCCACGGGCGCTGGGCCTGCTAAACCCAAATTTCTGGCCCTCCAGACTTTGATACTCGAAGGGTGGAATTTCGATGATGAAGTGCTAGTCCAGCGAAGAAGAAATCGGACGGTTTTCGAAGTGTTAGAGTCTTGCTTACAGGGTAGGAAGGAGGCGGGCGCCACGCTCCGCAGATTGATTATAGAACAATGTCTTCATGTTCGTGAAGACCTGTATGTGGATGCATTATGTGCAACTGTCGGGGAAGTTGATTGGGATGGGGAGAGTAATTTCACGGAAGATGAGGAGTCTGAGCAGGAATCGTTTGGTATTACCGATTATGATGGATACTCCTATTTATGAAGGTGTCGTACCATATACTCGCACAATGTACTATGGATTATCTTTTATTTATCTAGTAGGTTCTAGACATGAGGCGGCGCATAGTACTGCGGTAAGAAGGGCTTTGTGTCCGAGCCTTAGCGTTCTTCAAATCTACCCGATACCTCATCACAACTTTGGGCGCATACGTTTGCGATGAATAATAGTCATAGCCAGCCGTCTCTTGAATGAGGCTCGTAACAGGAAGGTCCTGGATTTTCTTGAACTCCTGAGCTCCCATGTCAGAGGTTTCGCAACATTCTCGGAGGGGCCAGGGTTCGAAGAAGCCTTCTAAATTTGACAAGGGTTCCGGAGACGAAAAGACGGACGGGACGGGGATGTCGGTCAGGTTTTTGGACCTGGAAATCCGGCGGAACCCAACGCGGGACTGTGGCGCAGGCGTGGCACTAAGTTGGAAGGAGTATCGTACATGAAAGGAAGGGGTGCATACAGTGTACTGAAACCATGGACACAGAAGAGGAAGGAGTATCATGATCACAACAAGTTGTAAAGTTCAAGTGGGGCGGAATGCGCTGAACAAAAGTTTATATTGTTAAGGGGGACGCGTGGTGTAGCGGCACAACACCCAAGTCAATACCCATTTGATCTTCGCTGACAAACCTAGGAGCCCGATGTATGGTGCAACAATCGGCTTGAGTGTACAAGTGCAACAGGACAGCAGGTGGAATGCCAGATTAGCATTGTAAACTTGAGTGGCCATGCATAGGACACTCAGTGGGAAGATAAGCTAGATACTAAGGCGTAACAGTCAGCGAGCACGACAATCAGGTTTCGTAGAATTACGACAGGTCCTGGCCAGTGGCGACGTTCCACGTTTTGGTAAGCAGTTCGGCAGCGGGGTCCTTCGAACCCTCAAGCCGCGCAAACGACACAGTGTACAGGGTAGTCGAGTAGTTGCGCAGATACGGCGAATACTTACAAAGAATACCCGAAGTCAGAATGAAGGAAGTGGTTGACATGAGTAGATGGAAAAACGTACGACTCTGCAGAACTGCCTGTACCAACCCCACGTCTGCCAAGCACTCCACTCTTCATTATCCCAGCTCCCACGGTTAAGCCATGCGGCCTCCGTGATGACCGTGCGCGTGTGTGCATTGGGCGTCACACCCATAGCCGTACTTGCGTCTGAGTCTCGAGGGCACAAGGCATTGACGAAGCCTTCCAGGGTCGTTGAAAGAGCCCCCTTTTGCTCGCGTGTGAGGCTCGTGAATGCTTTGAGTGCAGTCGCCAACGCCGGGCTCTCCACTGGCGATTCCACTGAAATTTTGTCAGCCAGACATACTTTGAGAAGAGGCTCCACATACCCGGTTTTCCCGCTCCGTCACCCTCAGCGTCAACCTCCATCGCTCCAGCGGCATTGTCCCTCGCCCGCATATCGTCCTCTTCCTTCCTCAGCGCTGCTACTCTCCGCCTTGCGATAACCACGCGTCCATTGGCCTTATCAATCGCGCCCCTCATTAGATCCCATTCAAACGCATCCAGGCCACCAGCACGGTTACCAAACGTCCACGCTACCACATCCGTCGGGTCCACAATTTGGTACTGCATAAGCTTATCAAACACAATCCCCACCATCTGGCGGTTGCCCCTCCAGAAAACCGCCGCAGCACTGAGGATCTCGGCCTTGCCCTCTGTGGAGGAGGTGATGCTCCGGAGGAGGGGGAGATATCGCTCAATGGCGTTGAGAAGATGCGAGAAGGAGCGCGAGCCAATGTGGAGAAGGGATTGGAGAGCGATAGAACGCACAGTCGCGTCGACGTTGACGCTAAGCGGGGCGGCGTCGGTGTCCTCTGCGCCTTCCAGTGTCGTTTTGAGGCTGTCAAGGTGGGCAATGACGTCTTCGGCTTTGGCGCGTCCACGGAAGAGGTTCAAGACGGATTGGGCAGCGTCGTGATGCGGGTTTGTTGGGTCATCGTATTCGAAGTCAGGCCCGGGCGCCTGTTCTGGGATTGTGTGAGCATCGGGTGACTGCATGGCCTCCGGCAGAGTCTTGGCGATGCGTTCGTGGTATGACAACCTGATCTCGAACTCGATCGCACGGCGCATGAATGTCCGGCGTGGGTGCTGCACTGCCAGCTCCAAGTCAGGAACCCTAGTTTCGAGTCTTCAATACCATGATACTTGAAGAAGGCAGAGCCACGTATACGTACCACTCCTTCCAAACCCACTGGAAACCGAAGTTGCTCATGTGGACAGCGAACCACTCGGCGAAGCGACGAGCAGCCTCCACGTCAAGTCCTTCCGACAGTGATCCGTAGAGTTTGCGAATGGACTTGCCCACAGCAGGTCCAACGGTAGACGGCGAAAGCTTACAAAGTTCAGTGATGAGAGAGATGTAGTAGACTGACTTGTGCGAGGACTCGGGTAGGACAAGAAGGGCGCCGAGGATCGTCTGCAGGTAGGTGTGAGTGTTAAGTGATTTTCTGGTCCAGACGGCGCACCTCAATGATCGTGCTCTCGAGCTGCCAGTCTTTTCCCGCTACCGGCTCAACATCTAAGGGAGTAGGTGCCCCAGGTTTGGGTTTGAACGCGCCGGGGAGGTTCCACTTGGGGTACTCCAGGAGAAGACGTGCACATTCTTTTCTGTTCACCTCGAAGATGGAGATGATGTCGAGGAGAGCGGTACGCACGGCATATCCCGCTGGTATGTTCGGGTCGGGAGATATCTACGGATGACGCAAAGAAAAATCAGTACAGATTCACCGGAAATGGGCTTGAGAACTGAGAACTCACGTTGTTATCGAAGAGTCGCAAAAAGTATTCTGGCCATTCCTCCTTTTTTACCTGGGCGGTATCCTCAGCGTCAGCTTCGGTGGAGAGTGCGTCAAGTTCGATTATTTCCGGTGGGACGAGAACGGAGGGAAGACTGAACGGCGTGACATCGGCCGGGGGAGCTGGTAGATTCGTGTACGGCTGAGGGAAGCTATCCGCCGTCTGCGCGAAGTCCGAATCATTGAGCGTTTTCAGCGCGAAGAGGACTGTGTCGAGGAGCTGTCTAAAGCATTAGTGTCTGCAGGAATAAAATGAAACCCGAACGTACCTCGTCGCTGTTTTCGATGGCCACCGCCTCAGAGAACACCTTCACCGACGGCTGGACCAACCACTTCGCGCTGTTGGTGGTGTCATTGAACGCCTGAATAGCTCCAATTATCTCCGTCACGCTAGTGGCTGAATAAGGCTTAAGAATGGGCCCCCCGATGATGAGACCTTCTGCCGCACACAGCGCCGCACGTTTAGCGCGTCCGTGTGACACGCCAAATTCATCGAGGACCGCTGTAAACGCCTGCAGAAACGCGATCAGGGATTCTGGCGATACGAGACGCGCAATTGTCAAGTGGGAAAAGAAATGGATCTGTTGGAGGGGAATCAGCAGATGAGGAGGCGTTGTCAGAGGCGACATACACAGAGTCTAACTTCTCTCCAGGCCAGTTTGTCGAGGTAGGCCTGGAAACCTTTCCACAAGTCCTCGAGAACAAGCCTTCCGAGCGGTGGTGCTTCTTCGTAGCTCGTAGATTCCTCCGGGCGGTCGTGGAGGAGGAGGATAAGAGCAGCATAATATGGGATTTTGTATGGCTGTTCCGTCACTCTGCAGACACCTCTGAAATGGGACACTTCGTAGCGCGAGGGGAATAACGTACCCTATGCGAATCGCTTCTGAGATATTGGCCACATTCACAGGCACAAAATCTTGTATCTGCTTTTGCAGGCGAGGTAATTCCTCCACCGCGTCCTATGTTAAAATGAGCAAATGAGTGGTAGAATCGCGGTAGCATAGAATGTCATATTCACCACTTCGCCCAGCTTTATGATCGCAGTTTTTAATTTTTCTTCTGGCGTCTCGTAAGGTTCGCGTCGCCGGTCGTCATAGTCGTCTATACAAAATGTTCTAGCAGTCGTTTTGGGGCGATGAAACTCCTCATCGCACCTCTGGGTCGTCTCCGGTGGCCTCCACGTCGCTCGTAGCTCATTTTTGACAAGAATATGTATAACCCTGAGTGAGAAGTTGGACGTTGGTGGACGTTCAACTTGCGTTCGCCTCTTGGCGAAAAGTTGCCATTTCAAGAAACCACGTGACTCACCAATAATCTCGTCCCCGACTGGGCCGACTCGTAACTTCTCCTCCTCTCCTCCTACTTCTGTTTCCTATCGAGGTTTTGAAACAGATACTGAGGCCAGTCTAGCTTTCTTGACTCGCCGAAAGAACTGGTGTGTCTCTTTGTATGAACCTCAAAAGTCAATCTTCAAGTCTATCTTCCAGGAATGCGAACCACATGCCATGTATTTGGTCGATCCCAGCCACAGTGGCCTTTCGAGGCCTTGCCCGTCCATCTAATGCTATAGCCAACAATATTTGGAGGGGAACTTTTGCGTCCGGCAGGACCCATTCTGCTTCAGCCTACGCGCACACATTACCTCAAACACCGGTTGACTTGGCCCGAGCATCACTTCTCCAGCCCATACACCCTTCAACTCCCGCTCAAGTTTCTCGGGCAGCATGCCAGGCCGTACATATGTCCCTCCGGACACCAGTTGGCGGATTGGAGGATGCTTTTCTCATCGTAAATTCTCTCAGATACTCCTCCTTCAAGGACGACCCCGTCGCGCACGAACTTCCCGCCGTCAAGGCATTCCAGGACTTCGCCGTCAGCTTTAGACACCCTGTATCCCCTCGCCTATCTTCACACGCGCTACTTCATGGTCTCATACGGATGGGACGCAAGCAACAAGCTGCAGACCTTGCTGTATCTATGATGGAAGCAGGCATGAAACTCCGAACCAAGACCCTCCAGACCTTCATGCACACCCTCACACTACCGACTTACCCCTCTCTCCGGGTGACTATTCCACCATTGTCGTTCACCGCGAATCCCAGCAGTCTCGCAGATATCGCCGTCATGGCGCAACACCCAAGTTCGCGTCTTGCGCTTCAGATCCTAGCCGTCGCACGAAAAACTCACCAGAACAACGCACGCGGAATGCTTGGGACCCTAATAGCTATTTGCCTCGTCAATACCGAAATCATACTCGCATCCCTCATTTTTGCGTTTGCGGTGAAAGAGTTTCAACGCCGCCCGTCACTTGTAGGGCAGCCTCTCGACGACACCCACGTAGAGGTCCTGCCTCCTCACCGGGAAAACCTTCCTGCAGTGCACGATATGCTCAAGAAACTCGTGCGGCCCATCAAGCGCATCTTTGAGACAAGTGGACAAGACGCCGAGACCCTGAGCGCTTCTCTGCAGGCCCTAACAAACCTCGCCTCCCTGGTCGATAATCGCCAACTCCCCATCAGCAATATCAGTCCACTGCTACGTGTGCTTTACCTCTGCCCGCGCGTAGATGCAGACGTCTGGATAGTCGACGCCAATAGCGATACGAAGCAAGTAAACGCGTACACGTATATCCACGACGTGCTTGAGCGTCTGATCACATCCCTTCCAACCTCTCCGACGCCCGTGCGGTCTCGTTCCAGGCTCGACAGCCACCCAATCATGCCGCCCATTGACCTTCATGCGTGTAATACACTGCTACACTACTCCCTCCGCCATCGCTTTTCACCTGGCTTTGCGGATACGATCCTGAAGCACATGGCTGAAGAGCGTTCGCCACCCCTCCAGCCCGACAGCACGACCTTCAATATCTTACTCCGGGCGGGCACGCTCCTGCGGGACTCGACACTCGCCCAGGGAGCCATTGTCGCACATCAATCGCTCTCTGATAACGATAGCAACGGCAAGAACGTCTCCACCGATGAATTCCAGGATTCAACGATCATTGCACTGTGCCAATCGCTACGCAGCGTTGACCTCACTCTACCTACATCACGGGCTGACATCACGAAGCTCCTATGCTCACTTACAACGCACCTATTGCACTATACCTCCACCGGACGCCCGGGGCTCGCTTCCGAGCACGTTTTCACCCTTTTCCCCGAGCTCGCGCTCTCCATGACCCCTAGCGCCAATGTCGACATCACCCGCCACAAGAAGTCGTGGCGCGCAATGGTTGTCCGCGCGTCCAAGTACGGCCCGACGATCTTCGCCGTGCTTCTGAACGCCCTCGTCAAGTCTGGTCGTACGGGGCTGGCAAAGGTCTTATGGGACCTTGCTCAGCGTGCCGAACGACACAGCTGGAAGGGGATTAATCCCTGGGTGCTCGGTATCGAGGCGTACACATGCATGATGCGGTGCTGGCAACTAGAATACCGCCGAGGTGCAAAGGAGCAGAGGCAGAAGGTGCAGGTGATGGCGTTGACGGGCGGGATGAGGTGTTACTACCAAATGAAGGACGCGCGGAAGAAGGTGCAGAGGGCGCTCAGTGAGATTGGTTGCGAGTACCGCATGGAGCGTGTGGGCAACACGCCGGACGTCGACGCGCGGTTTGTGAACGCCGCGTTGGCATTGTTCATGCCTTCGCGCGGGCCCACGCCGAGGGAATCGGAGGTCAGGGAGGAGTTTGAAGAGACGATGATGCGGGTGGCGGAAACGGGTGTGCCAGCAAAGGGGTGGACGCCCGCGTTGCAACACATTGCGGAGGACATGGTGAGGGTTGGGTTGGAGTTGCCGCCAGGTTTGCGGCATCTATTCCTGGGGAGGTGGGACGAAGCCGCCAGGAGAAGGGAGCGGCCTCCTCATGTTGGGCCGATTCCTTACGTATATTCTGGGGAGCCAGACGATGGGTGGCGGCCGTTCACCGTGCCTTGCGTGAGGACGAGGGGGCTGCCCTTCGGGACAAGGCCGAAAAGGAGGGAACGCCGGATTCGAAGGCCACAAAAAAAGAGTAACTGTATCTATTAAAAAGACCTAACAAATCATAATGGATGGGCTGCTTTGTGGCGTACAGCCTCTTTCGCAATGGGACGTGATTCTTGAATAATTTATCTTCGCATTTATCTTTTCTCTCTCTAATCCTGGTAGATATCCACCACCTCCTGTTGCCCTTTTTGACTCGAAGGATCATTCTTCTTCGCTTTTGGACCTCTGTGCAGTACGACCTTGGTCCTACCTACAGGCACCGGCTCGTTCAACCCCTGCAAAAAAATGGCCGCCACACTCGCCTTCACCTCCCTATCCTTCCACTCCTTCGACACATCCGCAAGCCCGTCCACGATCTCCTGAATCCTCGCCTGCACTTCGGGCAGCGGCAGGTGCGCCTGGTCCTTCTTTCGCGTAAACACTAAATCCACACGCGCGCCGCGTTCGAGCTCCAGCCGAATCTTCTCCAGCTTGTGCGCAAAGTCCCCCGGGGCAGCGCTCCACGTCAGCTGCACTTCCTTGTGTATGTTCTTGCGTGCCGTGACGCGTGCCTTCTGCGCGGCCTCCTGCTCGCGCTGCAAGGCTTCGGCCCGAGATAAAATCTTTACGAGCGGTGTGGGGTTGACGCTCACGAGCTCGACGAACTCTTTCCGCCGGTCAATCGAGGAGAGAATGGTACGCAGAGGGGTAGGCTCCGTCAGCTTCCCTGTCTCGGCATCCACGATTTGCACCATCGAGTGCTGGATGTTCTCATCCCGTGGTAGAGTTTTGGTGACTTTCTTCGCTCCACGGGTCAGAAATGGCTGCAAACAAGTTGTTGGTTGCCTCCTCGTCTGAAGATGTCCTGCTCGTCCCAGTGACAGCGCGGCATGACGGAAAGCAATGAAAGAGCTCATGGTCTACGAGGCTGTAGGCACAGTCAGCATACGACATTACAGACATGAAAAAAAAACATCCTGAAACCTCAAATAGACCTCCGCAGGATAGTGACCGTAGAGAAGTAGAGAAACTTGGAGAAATAATGCTCCCGATTTCTTCATGCAGCTAGGGTTCTCACGCCCCTTGAACATCTCCTCCATGCATCGAATCCTGATATTTTGTCTAGTAAGCCTGTTCGCTCTTGTCAAGGCCCAGACTATAACTACAACGGATGCGTGAGTTTGTCGGATCTGAATTTCATGCTTTCAAAGTAACCGGAATCTAGGGCTGGAAACACAGTGGTTGAAGTGATCACGACCGACGCAGACACTGGAAACCCAACTACATCTACAATGTGCGGTCACTTGCAACCGCTTGTAATCTCATTATAACTGCTCATGAAACCTTCGTTTTACACAGACAAACCCTGCCTCCGGGTCTAACGACTGCAACGACTCCACTTACGACAGCCACAGACCTCACGACAGCCACCACGACTGCACCCACAACCATTGCGCCGCCGCCAGTGCAGCAAGGGCCCGTCGGGCAGCCCGAAGGCACATCGTTCTCTCCCGGTGGCGTCACCCCATACACATACACCACCATCGTCAACGGTGTCACCTCTGTCCTCGTCGATCGCTTCACGCCCACCAACCCTCCGACACTTCCTATTAGCGTCTCCGCGTCGGGAACGATCCTGGATTATAGTTCGTGGCTGTCAGAGTACGGCCATGCAACGGCCGGCGCGAATGCCGCGACGGCGGTGCGCGAATTGCGCACATCCGCGGCTGCGGTGGCGGCTGGGTGGCTGACTGTTCTTGGGGGCGTGCTGCTCGGCGCTGCGCTGCTATAGCTGCCTGTTTCGACTTGAGTGCTTGGACACTGTCCCTTACATTACCCATCACGACCACCAGACGCGACCTTACATGCATGCTGTACTCTTATTTTACGCTGTGAATAACACCCAACTACTTGGGAAAGACTTCATCTATTATTTTAGAGTAGATCCTCCTTATATAAATGATGTGCTCGACACTTGATTGACACTGCCCAGAGTTACTGGAACTTCTCTGGATCACTTGTGTCCTCCTTGGAGTCGTACCCCTCCTGCATGACAGCCACATCATGGTGCGGCACGTCCTCCGAGTCCTTCCACACTGGAAACGGAGAATTCATTTGAGGCTTTTCGAAGGTGGCCCAAAGAGCCAGTTGAGCGAGGTCTAAGTATACTGCAGCTGGGTGTGTGGACGGCGTACAGTGTTAATCTGCCTTGAAAATAATCGTATGTCGCTAGGGAGACAGCGCGTAGGAATGCGAAAAGTTGATTGCTCGCATCTTTCCGTCTTGCATGCAAATGTTGCGAGGCTCCCAATCTCCATGAACAACAACTGCATCTCGGATGCGTTGATGCAGCGCAGCTGCTTGCTCACTGTTTGCAAATACCAGATCAATTATAAATTAGAACAGAGGGAAACCTTGAACACTGACCGTACATCAGCGGGAACATCATCCCAATTCACGCTCAAAGGATGACCAACCCACTCCATGAGCAACATCACGCTGTGGGGGTACTCGGCCTCGTAGAAGGCGCCATAGAAGGCTGGGATATCAGTACCCTGAAGTTGTGCAAGAGGTCCCTCGTACATCGCTACCTCGCTTTCGGCAAAGATAGCGCTCCACTCATCCAGAGAAATCTCCTTACACACTGCGACCGGAGTATCATCGCCCTTGGCGAGGAATGTCGTCCCTACTCCACCAGCCCCAATTTGGCGGAACGCTGTCAAATGTGGGGTGGGGTGGGTTTGAGCTGTTGCGTGGTCACGATGGTGGTCGTTCCCGGGGTTGCGGGGATCCCATCTGTTCAAGAGAATCTTTTTGTCAGAAAGACATACCTGGCCTTGGATGTTCAAACTAAAGGTTATCTGTGTGTTGGATATAAGGCATCGTGTTTGTGGAGTAATGAAGGAACCCTACTTGGGAAGGGCCGACACGGGGAGCCCAGATGCTTTCGGTCTCAACACCTGACGGACAACCATCAAGTCCAGCATCACCTGCCCGGCCTGCCTCACCTCCTTGTGGCGCCACGCCGGTAGCCCTTGCCCCACCTCCTTGACATGCCGATGCCCCTTTGGAAGCGCCACTGACACCTGCTCTTCCTGATTCCTCTAACCCGCCTCCCAAATCCCAACCAGAGTGCTTACCCTTCATCCGACACTTTGAATCCTTGTCCTGTTGTTTCTCCCCCCTCCCTTTGCGTTTCCCAGTGGTTTTTGGTTCTGAGCTTGATAGTGATGGTTTTGGGATGGCTGGCAGTAACCGCTCTGACTTGCTCAATTGGCGAAGGGTGGGATGATTGTCACTAGCTTGCGCCTGCTCGTAGATCAGAGTTGAAAGCCTTGGGATGGTTTCCTCCGGTGTAAAGGGCCCAGTAAGCTTCATTTCCCCGAAATCCAATGATGCTGTCCGTTGAAGAAAGAACGTCTTGTTATAGTTGGTGATACAGGCGAACAGGGCCCGGGGCGTGACGATGGTCGAAGGGACGGTCGTAGCAGGGTGCGTCGCGGAGGTCCGGCGGTGCAGCATCTGATAATACGCCTAGAATTCAGTTGTTATTAGTCTTTTTCAGGTACAATTTCAACCAAGCGCACTTGATGGACTATGGACATGGCAATACCTTCGGCCACGCCCTTCTCGCCAACCGTTGTCGGAATGCGTCGGCCTTCTGCCCACGTTCCTCCACTCATGGACTCTTGGAGGATCGCATCGCACACGTCGTCTCTGAGGACGTTAACGCTTTTAATCTCCGCGGACATCAAGTAGTAGCGGTTGCCGTCATTAGAGTTGATGAAGGAGTCAAGATCGGGTCTGGACCACTTTCTGTTCCCTCCGCCGCGGCAAGTGTGTATTTCTGAGGCATTGGGGTCGACATGACGTCGAACATCGTTTGCGATGGAGACGGCGAAATCGAAGAGTCGTTCGAAGGCCATTGCAAAATCGTCCTCGCTCATCCACTCGTTTGCCTCGCGTGTCCGTCCAGTTAACGAGATTAGAGAAGGTAACTGAAATAGCGCTGCACTGAACACTTCCGCGCTGAGATAGGAAGATATCGAGCTTTTCATTTAGCCAGAGCTCATCGTAGGTGACCTTGTGCAGGGGTGGGCCATGTAGTTTTTCCGTTGTCGTCGGATGCAATCCCGTCGTTGTGCCTTTGCCTGGGATGTCCTTGAATGTGGAGGGAAGGCTCAATGATAGAAACGATTCGGCGATGGTAATTGGTGCTGCCATATAGCAGACCTGATAAAAGTGGCAGAGAGCGAACTTAAGTGGCACTGCACTTTGAAAATAAATAAATAATTCTCCAGAGGGCACCTAAGATTGGGAATGGCGGCGCCACTCGCATCTGTAACCATTGATTGCCGGGAGCTACCCCCGGGGCCCCGTCGCCAGGACTTAAGGCTACCGTGCAGCGCCACTTGAACCCCTCACTTGCCTCCGACCTTTCAGCCTCCGTCTCTCCTCCCCGCCCCCTAAATGTATCAACCGTCCTCCCCTTTGGCCACCCAGCCCCTTATGCGTTGAATGCCCCTTTCATATGTATATAAATGATGCGCTCGACACTAGTTGATCGCTGGTACCTACTTGGTATGTAATAGAGTGGTATACAAATATACAGTGCAGCTTAGTACACAAGCCGCAAAATCCAATCCAATTGCTACTCCATTATATACATTTCCTTCAACTCACAATTCACACCACGATGCAGCATTACTGGGACTCCTCTGAATCACTCCCGGCCTCCTTGGCGTCGTACCCCTCCTGCCGGCGACACGACAGCCACGCAAACCACATCATGGTGCGCAGCTGCAGCACGTCCTCCTTCCACACCTTCCGCTGGTTCTGCTCCCGGAACTCGCGCGTCAGGCGCTCGCACCGCTCCACGTTCTCCGGGCTTACAAAGTCTACCGCCACCTTGATGCAGTCCGCCATGTTCGCCACCTGGACGACAGAAGCAATGAGTGGCTTGTCAAAGAGGGGGAGACAAAAAAGAGGCGCACCTGATGCGCACACCCTGCGGGGATGAACACCGCATCCCCAGGGCGCTGGTAGAACCGGTAGCTCTTCACACCGGTCGCATCAAACAACTTCGCACGCAGCTCCTCGTCGAGGTAGAACTGTTGCCCATGTATCGGGTCATTCACGACCACGTCATTTTTCCCGGCGCCGTGCTCTCCTTCCTTTCCGTTCACAGGTGCAGAAGCCGACGGGAGCCCCTTGAGGAACGCACGCAGTTTGTCGCTGTCCGCGGCGCGGTAGATGTCCCAGGCGGCACAACCGGGCCCTCCGTCCGGCGCGGGCGCGGCGTAGGTCATGATGTTGAGCGCGTCGGCCATGTCCATGTGCAGCCGTGTTGTGCCCTTGCTCCCTGCCACCTGGTCGGTAGCCATCGCATTGTACATCTTGGGGCCTGGAAGAAGACTTTCATTAGGGAAGAATTTAGGACGAATGTACAAGTAAGGAGCGCACCGAGATCGGGCGAGACAGTATCTGCCGGGAAGTGTGAGGCAATGTTGAGCACGCCATCGCGTCGCACGTAGCTGGGAACTGGCACAGCGTTGCTAAAGTCTGTGTAGAGCTCCGGGAATGCCTTCTTAAAGTCTGTAGACGGCGGCCAGTCCTACAGTGGGAAAAAACAGTCTTCAGCATGCAGGCCAGTATCTGCTAGCAAATAAAGCATACTTTGAGCTTCCAACACTCCCCCCTCCACTCATACTTCCCAAACTCCTTAAAGAACTCGCCCACCGTGATACGCTTATTCACCTCCGTCTGACATTCGATGATTAAGCAGCTCTGCTGACCATACTTCGAAATGAAATACTCCGGCGTCCACTGGATGCTGAATTTGTCCAGCAGGCCTGTGACAACCAGTGGCTCGCCCCGGCCCCAAATCCGGGGGAAGTTCTCCTGCGTGAGCACCGCGTCCTCGAAGCGCCGGATCGGTAGTGTTGGCGTGGAGAGCGTGATGGAGGAGAGGTTAGTGGGGATGAACGGGTTGGTGGTCGTGTACGCCGGGAAGCCCTCAGGGAGTGGGACGTCCACCTCCGGTCCTAATCCGCCGTCGGCCTCCCCCAATGACGTCCCCCCGTCGTCCGTCTCGTCCCTCTCCTCGAGCAGGTCCTCCATCTCCCGTATGGCATTCGACAGCTCCTTCTCGCAGAACCGCGACATGGGCGAAAAATCTTTGGCCTGGTGCTCGATACGCTTGGTGCACTGTAGAAAGAACGGGTTGGCGTGCGCGTGTTTTTCTTTTCGCGCCTCGATGGCTTGGAGCACTTTTGGGTCGGTGGACGTGGTCTCGGGACCGGCGGTGATCTCGGAGACGGTAGCAAAGCATTCGGCACAGGCTTCGCGACCGCAGAGGCGGCAGAGCCACGACGAGGAGAATATCGAAGTCATGCATGTGTCTGGAATTAAAGCACTTAGCACTAACGAACGGGTATGATGGTAGGTAAACGTACCACACGTCGCGCGGACTTCCCGTTCACGAGGTCGATGGATTATCATCGGCAGATGGAGGTGGGCGAGCTCAGTTCGGAGAGTGGGCAGCAACGCCTTGGCGATCGTGTTCTATACAACGACATTAGCATCGTGCCTTGACATGCCTACAAGCCATACCTTGGTACGTGCGATGGTTGCCAGCGTGAGCTCCTCATTCCACTTTTTCGGGAACTTCGCCCATGGCAAATCAGCCTTCTGTGTCTCAGAGAAGCAAACGCCAACAATCTCCGAATTCAGGTCACGGAGGAAGAATCGGATGCCCTGGAAGCGGCATGTATCGCCCGCCCAGCGCCGTGTGCATGCAACGCAGCGCGGAAAGATCTCGTGCTTGTATTTGGTTGACATGCACCGAGTGCTCTGCAGCTCAGCATACAATGTCTTTTTTCCTGGGTTAGAGGGCACGATCTGCATGCTCACTGAAAAAAGCGACTCAGGAATGATGAGCACTTGGATATTGTGCCATGCTCACCACCGTCATTGGCTGTCTCCTCGCTAGGCTTCGTCGTATACGACACCTGCGGGGCGAATTTGGCTACAAAGCATCAGGTGGGAAAGCGTCGAGAAGGATGGATGGAGCGCACCGTTCTGCGCCGCAACCTGAGCGGCCTCGCTGCGCTTCTTTGCGGGGTATCCACGCTTCGATGCAGCTGGGTTCAATGAGTAATAAACGACTTGTGGAGCACATGAGACGCACCCGACGATGCTTTTGTCGTTGAAGCAGTTTTAGTACGCTTGGCTTTGGGCGGCAACACCTCTTCCTCGGGTGTTCGACGTTTCGGCGGCGGTTGGACGACGCGAGGGACCTGCGGCTGTGGCTGTGGTCGCGTCTGCTGTTGTGGCTGCTGTTGTGGCTGCTGTTGCTGGGGATGGTCCTGAGATGTAAATTGCGCATGATACACGGCAGGAGGAGACTGGTAATAAGAATTTCCGGTGTGCCGTCGCTCTTCTTGCGCTGTTCCACGTGCCACGATACGCGCAGATGCCCTTTCACCAAACTGCCATGCTAAGGAAAGTTCAGTAACGCTATCAGCTGAATAAAGTAGGCTTTGATACCGTTACCACTGCCGCTCGATGAAGGTTGTCCAGCTGCATACGCGTAACTGCTGCCTAGGATATTTGACATGGGTAGGTGAACGATGGAGGAAGAAGCAGAGAAACAAACTAGGTGGGTAATCCCCCGATAAGGCTGGAAATCAATGGATGTCAACAAGCCATCAGACGGGGCAATGACATGGGCTGACCTGTGCGTTCATCTGAGTACATCGGGGTGATGGCAGGCAGTCCATAGTTGGCATTGCCTTCCTGCTGGTTCTGCCACATGCCAGCGTCCACCGCGTATCCTCCGCCATCGTCCCGCGCTCGGGACACGCGCGGTGTCGCCTGCTCCGGGTACCCGTCCATAGTATGGTGGTGCGCATAATGGCGTGCTGTGTTCTCTGGGGGCTTTCGTCGATCATTGTGCCCACCCCAGCTAGCAGCCCTTAGATTGAAGGAAGGGGCCGTGTCATAGGATGCTCCATAGACACCGACCTGGTGAGCATGAGGCTGGCCTTGATGGGCGTTCAAGGAAGCACTGAGATTGGGAATTTGGGAGTTGAAAGCGTCTGAAGAAGCCTCGGGGTTAAGAAGGGAATTTATCGAAGTTTTCTTCGCTGGGTCTGGTATCGAATTCAACGCCCTGGGTCGTCCTTGCATGTGTATGTGAGGCCCGGCTGTCCTGCGGGCAAGGAGGTGCTGGGGAACAAATTGTCCAAATTGCGGAGCTGCAACCTGGTCCCTGGATGATGGATCCTTCTGCACGTGGCGGCTTGCCAAGATGATAGATCAATGACAACAAGCCTAGACCCTACTTAGACTTAAGCCACGTAACAACTGAGAGTTGGATATCTCGTAAAACTTGGATAAGGAGGCTGAAGGGTGGTGGTTGATCAATGCAAGAGGAATGACTTCAAGGCAACTTCAAGGTGTGTTCCGAATCCGCGTTTTGAGAAGCTCATCTAGATTCTACACTCACCACCTGAATGTACTTATTGTTATTTCCAAGTTTCGAATTCCTTTATAGATCGACGAATTTTTAGGCGGCAAGCACCCAGAACTTGGCACACCCGACCTCTAGAGCTTGACAGTGGTCATGGTAATAACTTAATGCTGACGACTCGGACTTGGTTACATGAGTGTTGACCTCATCACGATGAGGCTCGAATTCGTGCTGTCATATTGAATCATGACTACATCTACATCGTGAGTACACCAAGCGCGTCGTGGCTCTTATGTCGTCAACGTTGTGCTCAAGTTCTGAATGGACGAGGAATCCAAGCACGTTCTCGTGGCTACAGCATCCTGATAGAAAGTCCTGTCACGAGCTGAAGATAACCTGCCTTGATCTTGGACACTGGACACTGGGGACTCTACCTCGAAGTCGACTTTATCGAGCTACGAAAAGTCTTGCTTAGAAGGCGTTCAGTATATCAATGATTTTAGTGAACTGAACCTCACGATCAACCAATGCAAAATTCTTGAACAAGTCCGACATTCTCACCATGGCTAGCCAAGTTCCCCGAATTTGCAAATTCGGGTTTGCTGATCAAGGATGGCAGAGACTTCCAGTCTATTCGCGTACGTATGAATGCGACTCCGACGGCAACTGGAAATTTGGTGCACACCGCGACCCTTGGAAACACCGCTGCATATACCGTTACGCAATCGGCAGGGCATTGAAGATTTGGAAAGAGCGTGAGTATTTGGCTCCTACATAGATTATACTTATACTGCTTGATCGCCACTCGCCATTACTCTTGAAACCCACCAGATGTACCATGTCTACCTCGAGCGGGTACGACTTTCCAGCTTCCACCTCAGAATATTATCAACGCGCTCTAAAACGGAGATATCCGCCGGGGAGGCCGGCGTGCAGACAACTTGAAGGCCAGGATTGGCTTCGTTCAACGTGCACCTACCAGACAAAGTACAATAAGATCAACTTGAATAGAGATGAGGAGTTGGAGGAGCTGGTCTCGTTTGCTAGAGGTGAGAAACTGAGGAGGGTTGAGAAGTGCTGGCGCCGTGTATTCAGTTGAGGGACGTCCGTATTTAGGAATTGTGGGGCGCGATCAGGGTTGATTACGTTTCATTGACAGCCGTGGAATATCAAACGTTTCATCAAGAGCTCCCTTCAAGCTCCCTTCTTTCTACCCACTCATGAGCGACTACGAATCCACAGAGGTAATCAGGCCAGTCGACGACGGTAAAGTAGGCCGATCGTAAGACCAAAGAAGGGGGGTCGTGACGGAAAAGTGCAAAGGAACCCAGGAATACTACATCACAAAAAATCCGTGCCTGCTATTGAGAAATGCCCTGCTCTGGAGATCTAGCTATAGACACAGTGGTACGGTCAGTGTTCAAGGTTTCCCTCCGTTTGAACTTTGTTGTAATTCATAATTGATCCGGTATTTGCAAACAGTGAGCAAGCACTGTCTCTGCACCAACGCATCCGAGATGCGGGAGGTGTTCATGGAGATTGGTGGCCTCGCAATATTTGCATGCGGGATGGAAAGATGCGAGCCATCGACTTTTCGCACTCCTACGAGGTGTCTTCCCCGCCACGTATGATTTTCTTTTGAAGGCAGATACTTCGTGATGGTCTCACTGTACGTCCACACACCTAGTTGCATTATACTCAGACCTCGCTCAACTTCTTTGTGATTGAATGTAAACCTCCGAAAACCCTCGAATGAATTCTCGACCTCGACAACTCTCCTCTCTTCCTCTATTGATATCCCGCTGCCCGCACCCCACGTCACGTCCGGGTCGCATTTCTGTTTTCCTGTCTGGCCAGTACTTGATTCCCGATGGTGCTCCACCCACTCAGGGTGGCCGAACATACCGCGGTCCCGCCCACGAAAGGCTCGTCGCCAAAATCATTCGAGATCTCAAAGCTTCACGCAGCCCTATCCAATCTCCTGTCAGGCTGTGTGATACGATCCCTGTATATACTTCTTGAACACATCGGCTACTCCTTCATTGCCGCCCCTTGCACCGTCTCAAATGGTGATCTCTGCCTATCTAAGTCTGCTCAGCCTGGTGTCGCAGGCACGTCACCACGATCCACCCCAACAGATTGAAATGACCCCTTCTCATCAAGAATATCGGACTGCCTCCACGCCATCCCTCTGCACGCAAATCCTTCGTCATCGTCGCGGCATTCTCGTCGGGAGGGTTTACTACCTCCTTGGCCGACACCCAGTTTACTACCGCCGACTCGGAGACAGCATCCTGCTCCTACCTAGAAATTAAATCTAGAATTACAGCCACGCGTGAATGATAACTGATGACTGGAGGGCATTAAACACCGGCCTGTTCACAAACGCAGCTGTATACAATACCCTTTACATATTTCGTGTTCATTCGTGTAGTCTTCGTTATAGCATTCGCATTCAATTCGCATTGTAGGTTTCCTGCTTCAAGTTCAGCTCACGTATACTGAAGGCCGCATACATTGGACTGCCTATGACGTCTGAGCCCACCTTGTACACTTCAACCATTCAACCATTCATCCTATATAGCGAACCTGCCGGTGGCAGCTGACTTGAAGCTCAGGGCAACCTGGGCACTATACCTTCACGATGGCTACATACGGCCAGGTGTACATCATCACACCGTCATTACTTATGTCAATCCAGTGTATCATTATGTACTACCCAACCTGTATATGTATACCCACCACCGTAAAATTACCAGCATCTATAGATTATGTCTGCTAAAGTTTATTCAACAACCTTAACCACCACTGTACCCCCATCAGCAAGGAGGCCCCTTTCTCCGCTGACGAAAACCTGAGGCGCCTTCTCAAATGAAACCACTCTTTCGTGCCTTCCGTTTGCTCCGAGGTTCCGCCCCACCCAAGGGCGAATGCCCTCATCCACCACGGTCCGCAAAACCGCTCCAAGGGTCTCCCTGATGTCCTCCCCCTCCCAGTCAACATCCTGAGCATGGTTGACCCATGCATACCCAACCTTCCCATCCATCTTCGTCTCAGTTCGACCGAAATTGAGTGACCTCAGCCCAGCCTTGAAGTTATCCCCAGCACTGGGTATCGGGCGCCCAGGCGTGTCCCCAACAAGCGTCGTGAACTGCTTCAGCCCAATGGCCACTCGCTTTGTCTTCTCCTTCTCCTTCTTCCCAGTTCCATTCGCGACCCCGGCAATTGCTCCGCCGACCGACGTCAAAAGCCTTTCTGAGGCCTCCCATACCTCCTTCCCACCAACGGTGTCCAGAACCGCGTCGAACACGTCCCCATCCTCGCAAAGTCGGTCAATGACTCTCACCACCGGCCCTCGCTCATCCTCGCCATCACACTCCTCTCCGTCATCGAAGACGACCTCTTCTCCACCCCATACGCGAACCCGCTCTTCCACCATCCTCATGCAATAGTCGTCTCTCAACTTCGTTCGGTCCACCCCTTTATCCTCAGCAGTCTGCTCAGCCTCAACCAACCCCGACCCCTCATACTGCAAACATGTGAACGGGACATGCACACACACCCGCCACCCGCGCTTTACGAGCATCTGCACCCCCAGCGCCCCAGCACCATCGTGCCCGCCCAGCACCAGCACCCGCCGCCGCCGCGTGCCGTCCAGCGCCTCTGTGGCGCGCCCCTTCTCATAGCGTACCGTGTCCGTGTCATCAGGATTGGTGAAATCCACAGAGCTGCTGTAGCTCCTCGGTGTGACGTCGGAAAAGGCGAAGGCAAATGTCCGGATGGCCCGGTACGCCTGGACGCCGCATATCGGTAGGAGCGCGAGCTCTTCGAGGCTGAGCGGGACAGGGGAGGTTTGTGCGCCGGCTCGGCGGTATGGGCTACGTAAAGCCGAGGGGCGTGCTTTGGGAATTCTGGAGCTGTTTTGACGGGATAGTGAGGGTGAAGAGTATGGAGAAGAGGTTGAGGAGCCTGATGCGCCCGGCGTGGTTGTTCTACTCGACGACGGTGAGGTGGAGGAGGACACGGAATCTGGGACTGTCGAAGATAGAGACGATAGCCCGTCCTGTTGCATCCGGGGATATGGAGCTCTCTGTACACGGTGTCGATCGACCACGATGAACTCGGTAAGGGCACCACACTGCAGAAAAATGCATTAGTTGAGGGCTCCTTTGTATCGCTATGATAACGGCTGCTCTCGCTGACTGCTCTTCACCACAGCAGAGGCATGCACACAAACTGAAACCACAACTCACTTTCTTTAAGTCTAGAAGCCCAATAACCCAGTCTCCCCTTCTTCCCACCTCCTCTCCTACCTCCCACCCACACTCCAACACCCTCCCCACAAAGCTCCGCCCAGGAATATACCCCACGCTCGCCGTATGTCCTGAAACCGGGGGCGTCGCCATAGGCATCCCCGACCCTGACTTTTGTTGTGCCCCACCTAACCGCCCCAGCGTTGAGCGCAAACTGACGCTTCTTTTCAGAGTGCCAGGTGGTGACTCTGACGGTGCGCGGGACGCCACTCTGGACGAGTTCGACCGCGTCGGCCCAGCTGTGGAAGTGCTCCCCCCACACAACAGGCGCCAATCCACAACGTCGACGCCGACAGCCCATACTTGCACCAGCACGCTCCCGCTCGGTACATACTTCGGCGGGGTGCGGTACGATGTGAAACCCAGCGGGAGATCTGGGGCCTCGTCGCGGGCCTTTCCCCATGCAATGTCCTCGCTTGTACCTCGGTTTCTGCTCTGCGTAGAGACTGAAGGAGTTTTGGACCGGAAGAGTCCCATGAGCGTTTTGCTAGGTGAGACCTTGCGGGAGGACGATGAGCCGCCACTGAGCCCACGCACGACTTCGACACTCGCCATAGTGGTTTGTGCGACTCCACTGAGCGTAAGGTCGACTTTGCCGTCAAAATCAGAGGGATGGGGTGCGTGTTTGATGGAGAAGAAGCCCTTGGGACGGGAGGTTGTTTGGGATAGAGTGGCGGGCGCGCGAGGGAGCACAAGTGAGGTGTATCCTGGTGTGCCATGTGAAGGGAGGTCGCCCGGCGTGAATGTGGGGAGAGATGTAGATGTGGGGTCATATGGATCGGCGGAGGATGAGGCATACTTGGAAGGTTTGGTGCGCGATGTGGAGGCAGTGTTGTGAGAGGAGCTCGACGCCTGGGAGGAAGACCCATATCCGAGGGAGCGTGATCGTCGGCGTTGTAATGAGTGGCCTGCTGCCGATTTGGGTTTGCCATTGGACGAGGAATTTGAAGGGGGGACTGGATTGGATGCCATTCGGCTTCTTGGCCCTGACCGCCGAGGCGTGGAAATGAGCACGCTGCTGCGTGGTTGATGCAGCATGCCAGGGGCGTCGTGGAGTTCGTCTTCTTCGAGGAGAGCAGTCATGCTGCTCATGATGCTGGGTGTCATTTTGTTAATCGACTTAGACATCGGTTTCGTGCGCGTTTGCGCTGTGTTCCGCTGCTCAGCTTGAGTGGTATGCCGTCTCTTGGGCGTCGTCGTAGCCTTTGCATTCGTCGGAACGAGCCACCTCACATCCTTGGCCCACTGTTGATCCACATGGCCGTTGGCGACCTGTGGCGGCTTCGTTTTGACACGAGGTGCGCGCTGTTCCAAATCTGAATGGACCGGACTCGTTATGCGTGTGGAATCCGAGTTTGCGACTGAGAACAAAGAGTGTGCATCTAGAGCAGAAGACGAGATCGACGTCGTGGAAATGTTGGTATGGGTAAATGATGTTTTTGTTGACTGCACGGCAGGCGGACTGGCAGGCCTCACTGTCGACGCCATGGAAGTCCGTGGAGAAGTATTCGGTGTGTAGAAAACGTCGTGATCTGAGTCGTCGTCGTCGTCTTCGTCGTCTTCGTCGCGGTTGGTAATTACAACCTGCTTGGCTCGCACGTCATTTGTTGGCTTCTGATAAGGCTATCTATATATAAGCTCCAAAGATATTCCAGGCCGCATGTACGTACCAAAACATTCATATCGGCTTCGTCGCGGTCGATGGTGGGCTGGGGTGCCTGCTGCCCGCGAGTCTCGGTTGCAAGACGAAGCATGTCTTGCTTCGTCGAATGATACACCTTCTCTTGCGGGAAAGAATATGTTTGAGAGGGCCTGCCCAGCAGGGATTGTAGGATTGTAGGCTTCGACATTGTAACCGACAATAAGCAGATTGCCGTGGACGTCGTTCGCAACGACGGCGAGTCGGCGACAGCTTGAATTGAAGGTTCCGAGGAATTCTTGATGATGCGCCTCATTTGTTTTGGAGGCCTTCGCCAAATAACTAGCTCATAACTTAACTCGGTTATTAATAACTCTTCACAACAACTTCATAGATTTCTACTTCAATATTCGGCGATGGTATATATGTCGAGGGGCAAAAAATTAACAACAAGTCGCTCGTCTACAGCTCACTGTGGAAGAGTTTGGTTCAAGAAAGCAAGATACAATTGCAAGATAGCTGCATTGAAATTTGAACATCGCCGCTCAGCCGGATCAATTATCATATGTAGTACTATGATCATCAAAGTTGATTCTGATCGATTTTCACCACTGAATGCATATGTAACTATCCAACCTTCAAGTGTGTCTCTTGGAGGTTCGAGTACATGTATTCCCCCGATAAGGATGTCCTGTGCTGGATGGACCTTTACGATAAACGGGATCAGCGCATAATTGGCAGTCAATTATATAATAGTAGTAGCAGTAGTACTGTATATAGCAGTATATTACTATCCACTTTCTGAACGCCGGGGTTCGAGATTTCATCCCGATGTAACTACTTACTGAGGCAAATGCAACATTCTACCTCGTGTGTCTGTGAGCCCACTCCTCTTTGGCCAAAGATGGCCTAGATACTGGCATCATAGTCGCGGGGTGGTGGTAGTAATCCGTGCTAGGAGCCTAAATGTCCCTAGTAGATTTTATCCTGGTCCATCCTGATGTTTCCGAGGTACCACAATATTGAATCGAGCCATACAGAACCAGCCCAGTATGATCGACTGTCATCAGAGTTTGGAGACTAAATAGGTCGCACCAGGCATGCTTTTGAGGTGCGTGAAAGTGGCCATGGATCAAGATGTAGATTCCGTCGTGTTTTTCTATGAGCGCCACTGATGGGGATAGCGTCGAATGGGCTCCCGCCGTAGTTCCTGCCAGTGGACACCAATTCCGACATATGTAGCTTCAACCTGGATTTTCAAGTCCGGAGTGATCAGGTAGCAATGCACACCTGTGGTTTCCAGACGATCCAGAATGTCTCGGAGCTTTGGCCTTCTGTACAAGTACTTGACTTGGGACGTTGATTCTTCGAGAATCGAGGCTCACAGCCTGCTGAACCAGAGCACAACACTAAGTAGCGTATTATTGCCCGCCCGGAGCTATTTGCAATCTTGGACAAACGGGAACATAGGTTACGCCGAGAACGCCCAGTTTCGGGTCATCAAGGACGAGAAGATGTGTGCGTGAACTTTGAAGCTCGCTAAAAACACCATAGAACATAGAGGAGCCAGGGTCAAGAATCGGCTGCAAGTTCAGAGATGACGAGACGAAAATGCCAAGCAATCGCCAATATTTGATTTCATGCCGTGGCTGGGACGGACATATTAGTCGGGAAATCCAGGAGAACAAGGATACATGCCACGAAACACAGCAGCCAGTACTTGCACATCATCGTATTGATGCTTCGGCCCAGAAATAAGATAATAAAGGAGGTGCAATAAAGGAGGTGCAACAAAGACAATGCCAGAACTCTTAGTCCAATCCAAAAAGCAGAGTCCTTCGAGCTCGAGTCTAATGGTCATGCTTGGGCAAGCATAGCTCCAAGCGCTACGACAGCCAGTGCGCCAGTCAAGGAGAGCCCTGCGTGCATTGCACTGTTATTGGAGGAGGATCCTATCTTCACTGATTTGACCTTCAAGCCCTCTTGGTTGCAAGTACCAGTAAGCACTGGATGGCAGCGTCTATCAGTACGGCGAACTGAGAGAAAAGGGAAATAATCAGTCAACTCACGATCCATGGCACTCTGTGCAGTGTCCAGGGAAAAAGCGGAGTCCCCAGCTTTCACGACACATGTGAGGCAGTTCCCCAATGCGTCCATGCTAGCGTCTTTGCAGACACACTGATCGTTCGCGCATGGCTGAAATGCCATGTGTGAGATATCGAAATGGGATGCAGAGGCCATATTGCAGGAAACGTACCGTGAACTTATCACTTGCAGATTTGCAAGGCGACTTGCATTCGTCGGGGAGATAGTCGACGTCGATGGGCGCGACGGCCTGCTGGCGTTTGGCTATTGGGAGGACGAAAAGGGAGTGGACAATGTCTGCTGGTGACTGTGATGTGGATTGTTCGGCCGATGTCGGGTTTGCAAGGACTAGAATGAAATATTTAGTGAAGGATAGAAATAGACTGTAGAATGAGAGACGTACCAGGAAGGGTAGTAATCAAGATCGTCGCAGACGCGTAAAGAAGGCGGAGGAGGGCAACCATAGTAGTCGGGCGGCTTTGAAAATAGGTGAAGAGAGGGAGAGAAGGAAGTATCAATTAGTGAGATATATCGCGGATCGCCTTTATATACGCATGAGAAAGGAGCTCTTAGGCTCGAGTAGGCTCGAGCCTACAGATGTGTCGTCGTTTCCGACAACGTCGCAACGATATCGATGAGCCTGAGAGTTTCATCTCAAAATTCAAACCGACATGTGTCACACAACAGCGCCCACAACCGACTCAAGAAATTGGGTGTCCAGTCATAGACTGTCACTCACTGCCCCGGCAGTCTCGAAGATGTGTATAGCAACCAATGGCGTGGATCTGGGAGTGGACTTACAAGTCGATAGCAGAACCAGGACTACATCAGTCAAGACCAGATCAATCAGCTGGAGCGCATGACGAGTTCGAGTGACAGGCCCACACTTACAGGTCCCTTGGCGGAGCCAGGAGTCTGCAATCAAGTCAGGTTCAGTGCACAGCCGGGACTGGAGAGGGGACAACGCGTGTTTCAGAGCATACATACACGTTTCTCCTGTGCAACGTGCACCGTTGTAGTCGAGGCTCCTACGACACCAGTGAATCGAAGTGTCTGCCACGAATCGCCCTGGATGCGGCGATAGTAAGCTGTAGAACGCCGGTGATCCGCTACAGCCAGATTGTAAGTATTCAAGTCAATTGTAAGTAAAACCACTGAAACAATCGGGCCTCAAGTCTTCGCTACAGAATCCGTCTCGATATTGAGGTCACAGACTACATGATATATGTTTATAATGGACATTGGAAACCCAAACCAAATCACAATGCGAAGGTGCAACAACAGGGAGCACACAGGACAGAGCAAACGGCGGCAAAGACAGCATAGTTAGGCTGTAGCCGTGGTGTAGCCGTGGAAGTCGGTGTTGGGGTCAACGCAGCAGTATACAGGAAGTGATGTCCAACAAGGTTGCCTGCGCTGGGCCTTCAACGTCGTTGTGTCCTTGTTCCACATATCGCGTACGTTGCCTAGATAATATCGTCGATAACAAATTGAGTAGTCGGCTCCAGGTGGCGTAGCATGCATTCAAGGAGAGAGGCGACCGCCGGATCAAGCTGAACTTGTTGAAGGAGGGAGATTAGTTGTCACACTCAGAGTCAGTGTCACAACCGTGATCGTGACGGACGCGTCTTGTCGTCTTGTATCACCATGAACCACGATGTCGACGACCCAGAGAAAGGCCTTGACCACGAGCAAGCAAAGCTGGAAAATACAAGGACCGCATCTCGCCGCCACAAACCTCATATCCTCAGCAGGATCCGAAACTTCAACAATCTCGCCATTTCTTCCATCGGATCTGCTTTTTCTGGCCCTTTGTCTGCTATGAGCTCTTATGTTTTCCAAGAAACTCCGGGAATGTCTGCTCCAGCGAACTACAAATATGATATATGGGACTATACACGCGATCTGGAGGCTGGTCACCCGGCAAAGTATAACACCACCCAACACGGCACCTATTACGACACCTTTAATAATAACATGGTCGAAACGTCGACTCCAACTCCGACTCGCTCCAACTCTCCAGCTCAATCCAGTCGGCTTCCAGACGTCAAACGCATTTTCAACAGCTTTGCTAGATCTCGTCCCACAGACTCTCAATATCCAATGCATAGAGCCGTTCCTTCATCCGAGGGTCCCTGGAACGCTAGAGCCTCTCATAAGCACACAAATCCGCCCCCTCTGTGCGCGCCTTCTGCTTCTTTGTGGGACGAGAATCTGGGAACTCCTCCTTTGACGCCGGACTCCTTCGAGGATCTCGCTCTTCCATCTCCAGCCATACTGGGTGACTATGACTACGAATACGATAACGGTGAAGACGACGGGACGGAATTGAATCGATCACACTCCGACTCACTCGAAATCAAAGAGGGAAAGAAACCCGAACGTGCCAACGTAAAATTCACGTTACCTTGCATAGTTCTGAAATTCACTCACTGCATAACCAGTGCTACGATGTCCTTATCGAGGATGCCTCGGACCATAACTCGACCATCTTCAGCGCAGACATGTCAGAAACGAGTCAGATCCGTCCACCAGTGAAAAACATCGACGGCCGGGATGAGTGGTATGGCCTGGAATACACACTCGAGCTTAGCTGCAGGGAACGCCTTCCGTCGAACACGAAATCTGCTGGCGAGCATTCCAGGGTCCGTCCTCACTGCTGCTATCGCCTTCTTCCCTGACGCTACGCACAGAGCCGCGAGTCCTGGGCAGCGATACACCAGGGGAGCATCCACCCTTTCTTCGAAGATGAGGACTACTACCAGTGGAAGAACTGGCACCGCTTCCTGGATCGCCAGGACGAGAGACGGAAGCACAAGCGCGGCTTGGAGTTCAAGGCGCTCTCCAAGGAGCTGGCGTGGTTCTACGAGGACGAGATGAAGACGAGAGATGTCATGTATTGGCAGAAGGTGAGAACCCGGCGGCATACAGCATGCAGATGCACGCTCTTACCTGCAACAGGAGGTGTACGGCGCCGTTACCAGGGATGTCAAAGAACGCCTAGGAACCCTCGCTCAGCGCCGACCCGTATGCCCCTTCCTTTCCCTGTCAATGTCGCGCTCATGTTCCCCAGGACCCATATTCCCCGCCCAAGAAGCACGACCTCGGCTGGTACCTCAAACGCTCCCGCTCCGTCGCCTGCCTCCGCGAACTACGCCACCTTCCCGCACCCAAATACAATACCCGCGTCCGCGAATACGACAACATGCCGCCTTCCGACGAATTCTCTATCGACGCCTACCTCGCCGACTGATCGGCTTTTCACTGCACTGTGCACTACAATGGACCCTTTCTTTCTTTCTCTGCATCTCCCTGCGAGCGGATTCTCATACGTAGTATTATAGCGGCTGGATGGGGAAAGCAACTTTTAGTCAGAACTCCTTCGATGTGTATCGTGTCTGTACTGTATACCTCAACTTGAACGGTGGTATTTCAGTGCGACAAGAACTGTTCATTGCCACAAAGATTGTAAATTCGTCCTTGTACTACCCGGCACGAGCCTGTCTCTAGACACGAATGGGTAAATCGCGTTCCACTGTAATAGCCTGTAAGGGAGCATGGGATTCGAATGACGCACCAGGTGTCCCAGAAGGTCATCAAGTGTCCTCGCAGGCCTAGGGTGGTCTTAAAAAAAGATGACACAAAGGAGGTGGAACGTATGTCATTGTACTGCTGGTTATAACAGAGTCAATTATCGTTGAGGCTATGATGGAAGACGAAGAGACGGAATTATATAGAGACTATGTGGGCTTGTTCAATGCTACCTACCCACCCACTCACTATCCATACACCGCGCCGTGATCTTGAGTCTTATCAGCCTTGAGAATCGCCTTGCAGCTACACATGGGCGATCCTGCCTTTTGCCTCGGTTCCCTCAAGTTAGTATGCATATGTGAGAGCCGAATTCAGATCTGCAGCACCAGAGTCTTCCCCTGTGGAGTCGCGATAACAAGAAATAAGTCTTTGCCGTTGACGAGGTCCATGCCATGAAGAATTTGGAAGGAAGGGACGTGACACTGTCCTCAAAGAATCATATCCAGCCATTCAGGAGTGTTTCCTTGAGGTAGACCAGGTACAGAGGCCATTAGAATAAGTGATAATGTAGTAGCATATAGAAAGTCGAGACCAGCGATGAAATTGCAGCGATGCCCGAATTGTCCTCGCTAAGATTAGCTCTGCCGTAGTGATGCGCATGATGTTATCACCCATTTTCAAGCTTCAAGCTCCGAGGTGACCCTCTGTGGACCCCCCACGTCAACGCCAGACTCCATATACATTTTGAACGACTGTCTTCAAAATCGTTATATGGTGGATGGTATCGAGACTACGTTGAGGCCACGTCGAGAGGGCGCGGAACATGCCGACAAAGCTCGTCACTGCCTTGTAAGTATGACTTACATGTAATCGACAACATCACAACGGTTGTAATCGGCGTAGGAGGTGAGTACGACAATGATTCTAGTATTTCGCGTTATTCCTGAACATGACGTCGCAACGGTCACGGTAGATCTTGCCAGCTGATGATACACTTACATGGGGATTTTCCCCCATTGTCATAGCTGAACATGTTGGAGATGCTGCTTATGAACGGGAGGCTCATTCGACTCTGGGCTTCATCATGTTCATGCAGCACAGTTGACCACATTTGTTCGGCCATTGCGCGTCATCTCGGGGTCATGTCGACTCGATGGCAAATCCACACGATCATAGAAGGTTTGAGACGCACGACACTGAACGCTATAAAGAAGAGCATTCTGTTGTCAAGAATTCTTCACCCTCACAGGCCTTCTCCTCCTGGACGTCAGTGAACTCTCTCAACTCTCTCAGACCCTCCGCCATCTTCTTCTACAATGTCTAAGTTACTCAAAGCTACCACCTTCGTCGCTGCGGCTCTCGTCCTTGCAGGGTCTGCTAGCCCTACTGCGAAGAGGGACCTTGCCGACGTCAATACCGCCGGGTTGACCTTTGTGCGTCCCATTTATTTGCCTTTTGTGTCATAATGCCAGCATATTAACTCTCGGGTATCTATCAGAACAAACGCTGGGATGACTGGCGCGACGCAAAAGGTCACGACGGCGAATATGACGATGACGTTGGTATTTTCTGAATAACAAGCACATAATGCTTTGCTAACGTGCATCGTATTCCACTAGTCACACGATCACGAAGGCGATTATGACGACGGCAAACATCGCTACGGCAAAGGTCACGATGGCGAATATGGGGTAGGATATAGCAAAGGTCACAACGGCGAATATGGAGTTTGTATTTTTCTGAATACCGAGATTAGAATGCTTGCTAACAGGTATCGTATTCTACCAGTCATACGGCCACGATAGCTACGGCCATGACGACGATAGCTACGGCCACGACGGAAAGCATAGCTACGGCCACGGCGGCAAGAATAGCTACGGTCACGACGACGATAGCTACGGCCACGGCGACAAAGACAGCTACGGTCACGACGACGATAGCTACGGCCACGGCGACAAGGTCAGCTACGGCCACGATGACAATAAAAGCTACGGCCACGGCGGCAAAGACAGCTACGGCCACGACGACAAGGACAGCTACGGCCACGACGGAAAGGTCAGCTACGGCCACGACGGAAAGCATAGCTACGGCCACGACGATGATAGCTACGGCCACGGCGGCAAGAATAGCTACGGCCACGACGATGATAGCTACGGCCACGGCGGCAAAAATAGCTACGGCCACGACGACGATAGCTACGGCCACGACGACGATAGCTACGGCCACGGCGACAAGGTCAGCTATGGCCACGACAGCTACGGCCACGATGACAAGAAAAGCTACGGCCACGACGGCAAGGACAGCTACGGCCACGACGACAAGGACAGCTACGGCCACGACGACAAGGACAGCTACGGCCACGACGGAAAGCATAGCTACAGCCACGACGATGATAGCTACGGCCACGGCGGCAAGAATAGCTACGGCCACGACGACGATAGCTACGGCCACGGCGACAAAGACGGCTACGGCCACGGCGACAAAGACAGCTACGGCCACGACGACAAGGATAGCGGCCACGGCGGCAAGGATAGCTACGGCCACGACGACGATAGCTACGGCCACGGCGGCAAAGACAGCTACGGCCACGACGACGACGATAGCTACGGCCACGGCGGAAAGGTCAGCTACGGCCACGATGACGATAGCTACGGCCACGGTGGCAAGGATGGCTATGGCCACGACGACGATAGCTACGGCCACGGTGGCAAGGATGGCTACAGCCACGACGATGATAGCTACGGCCACGGTGGCAAGGTCAGCTACAGCCATGATGACGATAGCTATGGCCACGGCGGCAAGGATAGCTACGGCCACGATGATAAGGACAGCTACGGCCACGGCGGCAAGGATGGCTATGCCAGGAAGGATGGTGATGATGAGGTTGGTATTCTTTTGCATAACAAGCTTAGAATGGTTGGCTAACGTGCATCGTATTCTACTAGTCATACGGCAAACGTCGCTACTTCTGGTGGTTTTGAATGTGCTCGCGGTTTTCAATGTGCTCGGGATCTACGTAGGACACTAGACGAACATTTATGACCGTTGCCTCGACTTCTTACCTATTATTAGACCTTCTCACTTTTGCCCATGGCACATATGGAGTCCACATCTCCTGTCGTCCTTTTGTTTCAACACCTACTGGCAGTATGCACCCTCTTGTGTTTATGGTTGAATCTGATAACTTGATTGCTCTTGAACGGATCGGACTCAACTTTGCCTCTTCCTCCATGTCCCTACCCCTGCCCGAATTTACACATTTATTGTCACGGGCTTCTCTGGCGAAAGGAACCGGCTAAAATGGACCATGCCGGTAATATACTACTACTACTGATGGCAACATTCTTGATGCCCTTTTCTTCACGCTCCTGTAGCAGAGTATGTGGTATACTTGACTGGTGCAAAGACATGCGGCGTTTGATGTGGAATACAATGGCAACGCCGCTACGACAGTTTGGGTGATGCACCGCCGCCACCCCTTCCTCCTCTCACCGTTCAGGGCCACGCAATGTGTCGTGATTGAACCGAACCCTCTCAGAACTCAAGATGTTTCATGGGCTTCGCGAAAGAGAGCAGGTTTGTATTCGCTGCGTCAAAGGACCTGGCCTCACGCTTCCCTCGTGTGACTGCCCCGCGAGAGGTGGAGGAACGACGGATTGTCCAAAGTAGGGGGGTAGTCAGACAGTCACTCCAATGTTAGTCCAGAGGTGCGTACCGAGGAACGATGTGTAGCTGTAGATATAAGTAACTACTCAAAGAAATGATTCAAAACTGTCAAATTGGTCTAACGCTGTGACAAAGTGTGTAGAAAGGAACGCCCGGCCACAACAGGGTTCTGGCCGACCAGAGCAAGAGAACAGAGATGAAATGGATGATGAAGAGATTTTGTCTCCGTTGTCCAGCCACATTTTCTGAAGGGACTTGGTACTGTTTCCTGAGTTGTAGCTACCGCACTTGCAACAAAGCACGCCGGATCGTTCGATACGATACGAATGTGGAAACAAGGAGATGAGCGCTTCGTACGCTGCCCGACTCCAACCCACCCGATAGCGTACCTGAGGGGGGAACATCACTTGCAGATACGCCAGGGAAAAAGGTCACAACGTACCCAAGGAACAACTAATTCTATGGGGAGGGTTGCCACAACTGCATCGAGGGGCACATCCAGGAGGAATGGTGCTCCCACCGACAGAACATCCCGATAGCCATGTCTCGATGCCCAGGAGAATATCTCAGCGGCATGGGTCGGAAGATACTTCCTGGGACAGCAGTGTAAACTCCAATCCAGGGAGAATGACGCGCAGTACTCACTTCATTTGAATTTTGGAGAGAGCCATCGCAGAGAAGACCTGGTATTTCTCAGCTGCTTCCGCAAGCGGAGCTAGGACTTCGAAAGGTGTATCCTCTAGGTCGGGAAGCCGCTTAGGGTACACATATTGAAAGAGGAGCCCGAGCGTAGAGGCATCCTCGGTGAGGGTCACTATTTCTCTAGAGTCCAATCCAGCAGGAGGGAATCCTGCAGCGTGGGTCTCGAGGTTCTTTTGATGAATGTAAAAGAGAATGTTGTCCGAAGAAACGAAAGTAACGTCTGCGTCGCCTGCTGGAACTAATACAGCAATATATTTCAGCATTCAAATCGATAAGGGTGCGTGCAAGGCTGCTCACATTTCTCCGATATCTGACGAGGTGGTGCAAACCCACGCAAATCGTCGAACGGCAGAGTGTCAGTAACGTTGATCATGGACATCGTTGTTCTCGGAGGAGTCCTTGCTTAGAACGATGAAGGGAGGAGGGAAGGTGGTGGTCGATTTGAAGATTTATAAATTATATGCCACGGTCTACCTCGTGTTAGACGATTGAGCGCTTAAAGAACAACACGTTCAAGGTCATGAGGCAATGTTTCTGCAATGCGGGACATCAGCACAATCATCCAAGTTCTTCGAATGAACGCCCGATCAAACTTCCGAGCGGCGCAAAGATGTACACGCACCAGTGAAGGACTTGCTGAGAAGATTAGTTATGAATAGGTAGGATCGCATAGAAATGAGCATTTATCCGTTGTATGTTTGAGGCTTTCCATTGAAACTGTAGGGGGTGAACTTCCAATACCTGGACACCATTTAAAATCATAGAAAACTCAGCCAAAGGGCGAACAACGCACGCAGAGTATTTGAGGCCAGATATATACCGCGCAATGAACTTAACGGGCGGCGGCATCGGTGGCTGGTATGCGGAATCGTTGAATCATCGTTAATGGAAGATGAATAAAAGGAGCTTGTTTACAGGGAACTCACCCAGGATGGATGAGTTGAAAAGTCGTGGTGCGTGACGGTATAGGGCAGTCGTGAAGAACGGCTGTTCTTTGATATGTTTTCGAGCTCTGCACCGCAACTTGAGCGTGACGAGATGAACAGGTAGTCAGAATACCCAAACCTGTCGTCATGTTATCTAGCTTCGGCTTAGGGAAGACTCGCAGTCTCTCTGGGCTGATAGTGTGAATCTGCCGAACACATAATGAGTTGTGGATACCGACAAAATGCAGATGCAAGTATACCTCATCGTGGAGATGTGTGACCATTAGTTCTGCCAAAGACTTCAACAGTTGCCTCGTTTCGTCGGCGTGGTACTTCTCCTTCCGCTTCTGCACCTGCGTCATACATATAAGTACTCTTCGAACGTCGCCAGGGCTCCTAGGAAGGCCTCGTGCTTCCCGATGTTGTGGCTCATATCGAGCTCGGTAGATAGGACAGGAAGATGATAGTTTCTTCGCCATGATGGTGCAGATGAATAGCCTCGGTGCAGGACAGAGCGTATTCATCTTTTGTGGATACAAGAGGAGCGACTTTCCAGATCGAATTTAGCCCTCGGATGTAGACGTAATGGATAAGGGACATCTGCAGATGAAGTTCTCTGCATGATTTTCCTCATAGTTCGCCAGCAGCGGGGGTACAGAGATGAGAGGGAGAGGGCAGTCTGAGGACGGGAGTAGATCCAGAAGTTTCAATGGCCATGGTTGATGTCGAAAGTGGTCTATCCTGAACGAAGGCCAGAACTGGCGCGCTTTTTTTATATGCTCCTGTCGCACGCGTCTCAGTGGCCCTATAGGCTATGATTGTGAACGGTGTGTACTAACGGCCGCTGTTGTGCCACCCGCAGTTCACGGAATGCCAAGAAACTGTAAGACAGACAGTCGTTTGAAGATTAAAGTTAACACACACATTCACAAGTCATCATCGCGCGTGCATCGCTCCGGTCTAGAGGATATGCCGTGCGGGGAAGAAGCCGTAAAACGCGGGGAAACATTTGAATCCTGTAAAACGCTGATCCGCATGAACATAGAGGTCTATAACGGAGGGTACTGGTGGCCCTCGAAACGGCCAGGGCTGTGGGTAATATGAGGATACACCGCCAAAAATTCAAAACGTTGATGCAACGTTTTTGTCATAATCAAAATTGCGGATCATGGCGGCATGTGATACGCGTGCTGACACATGGAGGCAATGAGTGGGGGGATTGTCGGAAAAAGCTTGTGAGCGCGATCAGCGGAGTTAAGGCCTGGTCAGGTTAAATCAGGCAACTGGGTAAATGAGGCCTGATCTGTTGAACGTTGGTAGATCAGAATCGAGGGCTTCTGATCAGGCGCCCCCGAATGAGGCCTGATCAGAAGGTCACCTCTGATTTTGGTCGTCAGTTTCCATTGTAATCTCACTTTCCGTTTTGTAGTCTCAATTGCCATTTTGTAGTCTTTTTTCCTTTTCCTAGTCGCTGTTCGTTTTGGAGCTGGTGGGTTCAAGTTAATCATTATGGATCACTGAGGTTGTAGTCAGTACTTACTTTTTGGTAGTCATTGGGGGGTCATTTTGGTTGAAGTCCTAGGAGAATTTGTTAGCAGCAGTAATGGTTTGAAAATTGACTCACTCAGGTTCGAACTTGCAACCTCGCGCGAGGTCTGACTTAGAATCTGGGGCATACTTTCCACTACACCATAGAGCCATTTATATGTACCAAACCTGACATCTACTTATCACGTCGTCAAGTCCACGTGCATCTCAACAAAATAAAGTACATACCAAGTTGATGAATGCAAGGTGACCAATTTTCGTGGTCATCACACATCCCTAACGCTCAGAATGGGGACAAATGCGCAGCCTACTTGTTTCCAGACGCTCCCTGAATCTCCCATGCAATCTTTGCCAAATCACAGCATAGGGCATTGGTATATAATTACAAATTAGTAATGTAAAGTGCCAGATAGTACTGTAAAGCACCGGATACTGGGTGGGTGTATGAGGGGTGACAGCTGGATGTCTCAATTTGTGTGCCTTTGAGCGTTAGCGTGCACAACAATCCAATCAATAGGCTGTCAGGGGACACTATCGGACCCCGACGTCGGACCCGAGCGTCGGGCCCGGACAACATCTGTCGGACCCGGACAACATTCGTCGGGCCCGACCGTGCGCCCCCAACTCCCACCTTGGACGCCCTTCTCGCTAGCACTGGTGCTATGTACATATTGGTATCCTTCGCTCCTTTACACTACGTTCGTTACTTAC
>JABCKJ010000092.1:0-63694 GCA_018850815.1 Asterophora lycoperdoides
CATCAAGGGTCAGGCCATCCGTCAGCGTTACATGGACATGTCCTACGACACCATGGACAAGGACGGCAACGTCAAGACGCTTCCCCTTTTCGCCGACATCGACGTCCGTACCCCCAAGTACACCTTCAGCCACCCCAACGGTCTCCTCTTCGCTACCCAGTTCGCCCAGATTGCTCTCGTCGTCACGGAGAAGGCGGCGTTCGAGGACATGCGTGCTAAAGGCTTCGTACAGAAGGATTGTGCCTTCGCCGGCCACTCCCTCGGCGAGTACTCTGCCCTGGCTTCCATCGCCGATGTACTACCCATCTCCTCTCTTGTCGATGTTGTCTTCTACCGTGGTATCACCATGCAGCGGGCCGTCGAGCGTGACTCGCAGAATCGCTCGAACTACGCCATGTGCGCTGTCAACCCCAGCCGCATCTCCAAGACCTTCAGCGACGCTGCACTCAGGGAGGTTGTCGACAGTATCGCGGTTATCTCTGGTTCTCTCCTCGAGATTGTCAACTACAACGTCGAGGTACGTCTTTGGGTTTTTCACGGGTGTTCTCGTCTTAACTTGCTGTCATGTAGGGTCAGCAATATGTCTGCGCTGGCGAGCTTGTTGCCCTGCAAACAATGACCAACGTCCTCAACTATCTCAAGGTACAGAAGATCGACATCGCCAAGGTATATTTCCGCATTTACCGACTTGGGTCGTTCTAACCAGTTCAACGCAGTTAACTGAGACCTACACCGTCGAGAAAGTCAAGGAGATGCTTGGAGACATCGTCAAATCTTGTCACGAGAAGGCACTTGAGCAGCAGAAGGCCGAGGGATACATTAAACTAGAGCGTGGTTTCGCCACTATCCCCCTTCCTGGAATTGATGTTCCCTTCCATTCGAGGTACCTCTGGGCCGGTGTTATGCCATTCCGTGCTTGTGAGTTATCATCCCAATTTGATTGACATTCCCGTAATGAGCGACCTGCAGATCTCTCAAAGAAGATCAACCCCACCCACCTCAATCCTGACATGCTTGTGGGGATGTATATTCCCAATCTCATCGCCAAACCTTTTGAAGTCTCTCAGGAGTACGCCCAAATCATCTATGACCAGACATCCTCCCCGCGTCTCGATAAGGTGCTCAAAAAGTGGGATCAGGACAACTGGGGCAGCGCAGAGCAGCGTCAGAAACTCGCGTACATCATTCTCGTCGAGCTCCTCGCGTACCAGTTCGCATCTCCCGTTCGCTGGATCGAAACTCAGGATCGCCTCTTCGCCGAGTTCAAGTTCGAGCGCTTGATTGAGCTTGGCCCCTCCCCCACCCTCACAGGCATGGCCACTCGCACTTTGAAGGCCAAGTACGAGACCAGCGATGACTCCCTTAGCCGCACGCGCACCATCCTATGCCACGCGAAGAACATCAAGGAGATCTACTACCAGTACGAGGATGAGCCGGAGGCACCCGCTCCTGAATCCGCTTCGGGCGAACCCGCCGCTAGTGTTGCTGCACCCGTCGCCGCTGCCCCTGTTGTGGTTGCCGCCCCATCCGCTGGCCCCGCTGCATCTATTGAAGATGTCCCCATCAAAGCCATCGATATTCTCTCCGTGATCGTCGCCCAGAAGCTCAAGAAGCGTGTCGATGAGGTGCCGCTTTCCAAGTCCATTAAGGATCTCGTTGGTGGCAAATCGACCCTCCAGAACGAGATCCTGGGTGACCTGCAACAGGAGTTTGCGTCTGCACCAGAGAAGGGAGAGGAGCTTCCTCTCGAAGAGCTCGGCTCCGGCCTCTCCTCTGGGTTCGGCGGTACGCTCGGCAAGTACACCACCGGCCTCATCTCCCGTGTTATCGGTGGCAAGATGCCTGGAGGTTTCAATGCCTCTGCTATGAAGGCTCACCTGGCCAAGGCATGGGGGCTTGGACCCTCCCGCGCTGACGGCGTTCTCCTTCTTGCAACCACCTTCGAACCGGCCAAGCGACTGGCTAACGAGGCCGAGGCCAAAACCTGGTTGGATGGCATTGTACAGATCTACGCCCAGCGCTCCGGTATCTCCCTCTCCGCTCCAGGCGCCGCTGTCGGTGGCGGCGGTGCAACCGGCGGCGCCACGATCAACAGCGAGGAGTTCCTCAAGTTCCAAGCTGATCAGGAGAAGTTCGCTGCCCAACATGTCGAACTCTACATGCGCTACCTCGGTCGCGACTCTCGTGCCGGCGAGATTGCATTCGACAACGAAAAAGCAACCTCTGCTGCTCTCCAGGCCAAGCTCGACAGCATTACCAAGGAGCACGGCGATGCCTACATTGAAGGCATCCAACCTCGTTTCGACCCTTTGAAGGCTCGGCACTTTGACTCCTCGTGGAACTGGGTTCGCCAAGATGCACTCCTCATGTACTACGATATCATCTTCGGTCGCCTTACTACTGTCGATCGCGAGATTACTGCTCGTTGCATCGCTCTCCTCAACAGAGCTGACCCCGAGATGCTGGCCTACATGCAGTACAATATCGATCAGTGTGATCCCTCCAAAGGCGATACCTACAAGCTCGCAAAGGAGTTCGGTCAGAGGTTGATTGACAACACACGTGAGGTGCTCGGCAAGCCTCCGGTCTACAAGGATGGTATGTTGCATGTTACCCTTGACATCCCTTCTTTCTCTGATTCTCTTCGTTTGTAGTGACTTTCCCTACCGCGCCCCACACCGAGGTCACAACCAAGGGTGATATCGTCTACTCTGAGGTTGTCCGGGAGAATGTCCGCAAGCTCGAGGCCTACGTGGAGGAAATGGCCAGCGGCGACACCGTTTCCGGCGCTGTTAACATCCAGAAAGTTCAAGATGACGTTCTGAAGCTGTGGACAGTTGTCAAGTCCCAACCTGGCATCAGCCAAGAACAGAAGAACCGAATCAAGGCTCTCTACGAGGGTGTTGTGCGCTCGCTGCGCAAGGGTCCTGATGCCAAATCTCGCATCGCCTCACGAAGTCGCCGTTCCTCCTCCCAGTTCCTCCGGCCGCAACTTTCCGCTGTCACCTCCGTCACCGCCGACAAGGTCCCCCTCCTCCATTTGAAGCGCAAAGTCGGAACCAACTGGGAATACAGTAGCAACCTTACCGGAGTCTACCTTGACATACTCCACGAGATCGCTACCTCTGGTACTACCTTCCAGGACAAGAACGCCCTCCTCACCGGCGTCGGGAAAGGTTCTATCGGTGTCGAGATCGTCAAGGGTCTCCTGTCTGGTGGTGCGCACGTCGTTATCACGACTTCGAGCTACAGCCGCAAGACAGTCGAGTATTACCAGTCTATATTCCAGACGTTCGGCAGTCGTGGTTCCGCACTCACGGTGGTGCCCTTCAACCAGGCCTCTAAGCAAGATGTTGAAGCCCTCGTGGACTATGTCTACGCCAACCTCGGCATGGACTTGGACTACATCATTCCTTTCGCTGGAATCCCCGAGAATGGTCGTGAGATTGACGGACTCGACGATAGATCTGAATTGGCTCATCGTATGATGTTGGTCAACCTCCTTCGCATCCTTGGTGCCGTGAAGACCAAGAAAGCAAGCCGTCATTTCGTCACTCGTCCCACCCAGGTCATTCTACCGCTGTCTCCCAATCACGGTCTGTTCGGTAATGATGGATTGTACTCTGAGTCGAAGATCTCCCTCGAGACGTTGTTCCAGCGTTGGGCTTCCGAGAGCTGGGGCGAGTACCTTTGCCTCGCGGGTGCAGTAATCGGGTACGTTGCGATCTCTTTGTGATGATCTACGCACACCCACTAATGTCTCTTGTCTAGATGGACTCGTGGCACTGGTCTCATGGGACCCACGAACATTGTTGCTCACGAGCTGGAAAGCTACGGCGTTCGCACATTCTCGTCTAAGGAGATGGCCTTCAACATCCTCGGCTTGATGCACCCGCTCCTGTTCAGCATCACTCAGGTCGAACCAATCTGGGCTGACTTGAACGGTGGAATGGATCGTCTCCCTGATCTTGCCGACATTACCAGCCGCATCCGCGTCTCTCTCAACAAGAAGGCCGACCTCCGCCGGGCCATTGCTCGCGATAACTCTGCCGATTTCAAAGTTACTAATGGGGTCGAAGCTGAGCGCCTCTTGCAGACGGTTGATGTCCTTCCTCGCGCCAACTTCCAGTTCAACTTCCCTACCCTCGAATCCAATGAGTCGCTCAACGACCTGGCTCATCTTCGCGGCCTTATTGACCTCGAGAAGGTCGTTGTGGTGACTGGGTTCGCTGAAGTCGGTCCTTGGGGTAGTGCCCGCACACGTTGGGAGATGGAGGCTCGGGGAGAGTTCACAATCGAGGGCTGCATCGAGATGGCCTGGATGATGGGCTTCATCAAGCACTTCGATGGTCGCCTCAAAGACGGTTCCCTCTACGTCGGCTGGGTTGACAGCAAGTCCAGCGAGCCTGTCGACGACAAGGATGTCAAGGGTCGCTACGAGAAGGACATCCTCGCCCACGCTGGTATTCGATTGATCGGTCAGTTCTTTTCGATCTCATCCTATATTCTTTAACCCATTATTTTATTCTTCAGAACCCGAACTTTTCCGTGGATACGACCCTAACAAGAAGGTTTTCAACCAGGAGGTCGAGCTTATCCACGACCTGGAGCCCATCGAGGTCGCGGAATCGGAAGCTCAGAAGTTTAAGCTTCAACATGGCGATAAGTGCGACATCTGGGCTGGGGCAGAGGGCCAGTGGTTCGCCAAGCTGAAGAAAGGCGCGTGCGTCTTCGTACCGAAGGCGTTCAAGTTCAACCGCACCGTCGCCGCCCAGATCCCCACTGGCTGGGACGCAGGTCGCTACGGCATCCCCGACGATATCATCGCACAAACTGATCGCGCGACTCTCTGGGCACTCGTTTGCACTGCCGAGGCCCTCAACATGTCAGGCATCACGGATCCTTACGAACTCTACCAACACATCCACCCCTCAGACGTTGGAACATCGTTGGGTAGCGGTATGGGCGGTGTTACGAGCATGGCGAAGATGTTCAAGGATCGCCGCGATGAGCGGGATGTGCAGAACGACATTCTCCAGGAGACGTGAGTCCTTTTTTCCAGTCGCCAGTCGCACTACGGCTTTACTGACTATTTTGTGACAGCTTCATCAACACGACTGCTGGTTGGGTCAACTTGCTTCTTTTGTCGTCTAGCGGACCCGTCAAGATCCCCGTCGGAGCTTGGTATGTCTCACGCGTTGTTTTAGTTAATGCCTTGTTGGTTGAACCTCTTTTCAGTGCCACTGCTCTCCAGTCCCTGGAGATTGCCTGCGATACCATCTTATCAGGGAAGGCGAAGCTCATGATCGCTGGTGGTTTCGATGACATCAGCGAAGAAGGATCATACGAGTTTGCCAACATGAAGGCAACCAGTAATGCGGAGTCCGAGTTCGCAATGGGCCGCGAACCCACCGAAATGTCCCGTCCTGCCACGACCTCCCGTGCAGGGGTGCGTTCTTATATTCCTTGCGATGTGATTTATTAACTAACACCTTCCTTCAGTTCATGGAAGCCCAGGGAACTGGTGTCCACATCATCATGAACGCGAAGACGGCACTTGAACTTGGCGCGCCCATACGTGGTATCCTCGGCTTCACGTCGACGTCGACGTATGTGCTGATCAATTCCTTCCTTCCTCTCATCTCATTAATTAATTTTCCGGTCCGTGCAGTGACAAGGCTGGTCGTTCGGTGCCTGCTCCTGGTCGTGGCGCCCTCACTGTCGCTCGCGAGGTTCCCTCGAAACATTCTCTTCCCATCCTTGACGTGGCTTACCGCTCCCGCCAACTCGCCTTCCGCCGCAGCCAGATCTCACAGTGGTTGGCCCATGAGCATTCACAGCTCCAATCAGAGCTCGAATTCAGCAAGGCTCAGGGCGAGGTGGTTGAGGAGGACTACTTCGCCTCCAGAGTGGCCAATATCGAGAAGGAGGCTGCCCAGCAGGAGAAGGACGCCCTTGCAATGTATGGGATGCTTGAAGGCAGTGACCCTCGTGTCGCCCCTCTTCGCCGGGCACTCGCCATCTGGGGCCTCAAAGCGGACGACATTGGCGTTCTGTCCATCCACGGCACCAGCACCAACGCAAATGTAAGTGTGTCGTCGATTCTGTGCTCCGTAGTCTCACCAATGTTCCATTTGCTAGGAGGAGAACGAGACCAAGATCTGGAACGACATTTTCACGACGATCGCACGTACACCTGGCAACGCTGTGCCTATCATGGCTCAGAAGAGTCTCTTGGGACACGCAAAGGGAGGCTCCGCGGCATGGCAAATGAGTGGCTTGCTTCAGACCGTTAATACGGGTATCGTTCCTGGCAACCGGAACAGCGAGTAAGTTCCTCTTCACCCTTGTCAACTCACCTTGTGATCTCATGCAAATTGGGAACAGCAACATCGACTCCCACTTCCAGGACCGCAACTATCTCATGTTCCCCTCGAAGTCCATCCACACTGATGGCATTCGCGCTGGCGTCATGGTCCGCATTTCCCCCTCCACTATGTATCTGCTTTTAACCATATTTGTAGTCTTCCTTCGGATTCGGTCAAGTCGGTGGAACTGCTCTCGTCATTCACCCGCGCTACCTGTTTGGCGCTCTTGAGCCCTCGTACTACGAGCGATACAAGGCGCGGAACCATCTCCGCTCACGCCAGTCCTATAAGGCCATGAGCGATATGATGATCAAGAACTCCCTGGTCAAGATCAAGGAACACCCGCCCTACCTCGGTGACATGGAAGGGAAGGTCCTGCTGAACTCGTTGGCACGGGCAGCTCTCGACCCGAAGACGGGAGAATACTCCTTCAAGGGCAAGCTCGCCTCGGAAATCACTCTCGATACTGCCAACGTGAAGGCCATCACCGACATTGTCCAGGCTGGAGGAATTGGCGCGAGATCCGCTGAGGAGTTCGTAGGCGTTGGTGTTGATCAAGGTTTGTCCATTTGGCGTCCCTTCAACGACTCTCGTTCTGATCTGTCATCCTCAGAGCTGATATCTGCCGTGCCATCGCACAACCCCAACTTCGTCGCCCGCAACTTCACCGACGCTGAGGTAGCCTACTGCAACGCTCAACCCTCGCCTCCTTCATCGTTCGCTGCACGCTGGGCCGGAAAGGAGGCCGTCTTCAAGTCTCTGGGCGTCAAGTCAAAGGGAGCCGCTGCCTCACTGCGCGACATCGAGATCCTCAACGACCCCGAGACCGGCGCACCGACTGTCACGCTCCACGGAGATGCCAAGGTTCAGGCTGCCACGAAGGGCGTAAACAAGGTCCTCATCTCCCTCAGCCATTCGGAGGTATGTTGCCTTGTTTGCTCCTGACTTTGCCCTCGATATGCTGACTTTCTGCTTCTAGACTGTCGCGATCGCTTTCGCTCAGGCTTCCAAGTCGTCCTAAGGGGCTCCATTCCTATACTCATACCACCCACCATCCATACACATACTCCTGAGATAATCCGTACACCGCATTTACTACATATATCGCAAACCTCATAGATTTCATCCAATTACTGCTGACCAACTTCCTCATGTTGTCGTGTACTCCACTGTTGCTAATACAATTTCTGTCATCATCTGCCCTGTGAGTGAGTGACCTGAGGTGTGGAATGCATACATGTTGAAGCGCGATTCACAAAGATGACAATGTTATTCTGTGGTATGTCATGTCTCTGTCAGTGCGTAAGGGGATTGATTGATTATCATGAGTGCCAGTGAATGCTAGGTAATATGGGGCAGTGAAATACAACTCTGGAGTTGTAGAGTCTTTCAAGAAACAGACCGCAAGGCTAGGGATCACTTCAGAGCTTTCTTCATTTTCTGTTGACCACAACAGCAGTGAGAAGTATGTGACGAATCGGGAGGAAAAGAATGGCACACACCTCTTCCATCTGGTCCACATCGTTCGTCTCAATCCGGATAATATCCTTCCCGGTCGCTTTCTCGATCTGCTCCATCTGCAGCCACGTCTTCTTGTCGTGCACAAAGTTTATCGATATACCCTTGCGGCCAAAGCGTCCCGTACGTCCTACATGTACGACCGAGTCCTTAGCCGCCACGCGGGACCAAAGAACCCCAAGCACTATACGCACCGATTCGATGGATGTACGTCTCAATATCGGGCCTCTCGTCGGCATTCTTGTCGCGCTCGTTCATCAGGGGAAGGTCGTAGTTAACGACCATGTTGACTTGGAGGATATCAATACCACGGGCAATGACGTTTGTCGTAATGAGAACCTGTTACGTCGTCAGACGACGTTCAAATTGGGTACGGAGTCCTACCTTGTCTTTGCCCTCACGGAATCGATCGATGATCGCGTCACGCTCCGATGCGTCCTTTGCACCGTGTAACGATGCAACCTTATGGCCTTCTGCAGTCATGCGCTGCGAAATCCTATCAGCCGTGTGTCGATGCTATCGTGGGCCACAAATTAGTTCCAAATACGATAAGTCCAGGCAGGGGGTGTAATAAACTAACCTGGCAGAAAATGATACTCTGGCCGATCGTGAGGAGCTGATACAGCGACACCAAGATATCGTATTTGTGCTCAGCGTTCTTGCAATCCATATAGAACTGCCGGATGCTGTCGACGCTGAGCTCCTCCTTCTGAAGCTCGATCTTGTTCGCATTGGGTGCGAACTTTGAGGAGTAGGCGCGGACGTGGTCGGGGAATGTGGCGGAGAAAAGAATGATCTGGACGGGATGCGTGCGTGGGAGCATGCTAGTTGTGAAATGGACGTCAGAGGCGCGAAGGAAAGGTATCGCAGTGGCTGAACACCTACTTCTTGACCCTCAAAGTCTGATCGCCCAAACCGTCCTGGTCCAACATGTTATCTGCCTCATCCAACACGAACACCTTGATCTCGCTGACATCGATGACCTTCCGAACAACCATATCAGTATTAAAGATGAACTCAGTAGATGTCAGAAGACGCACCCGTCGCCTCATCAGATCGGACATGGTACCAGGCGTCCCTACGATGATGTGCGCCGTGATCTGGGTGGCGTTGCGGGGCAAATTGTCCTTGATCGCGTATTCGGTCTGCACATTGGTAAATTTTCCCATCGCCGTTACGACAGACATGATTTGACGCGCGAGCTCGCGAGAGGGAGCCAAGCAGAGCGCCTGTAGGGATAGCACAGTCAATGTTGTCCCCTCTTCGCTCAAAGGCGGTTGGAAGGCGCACCTGTGGCTTGTTGATCGTGAAATCAACGCGACTAAGCATCGTCAGCACGAAGGCTGCAGTCTTTCCTGTCCCGGATTGAGACTGGCCAATCATGTTGGTAGGGCTGGAGGCTACATTTCAGACGGCGGATCCATCACTTTTTGAAAGCCCTACGGATTGGAAAGCAGCAGAGGAAGGGCGCGTTCTTGAATCTTCGATGGCTTCGAGAAACCCATGTCATAAATTCCCTTCAAGAGGTCCTGATGTCTGTGCAAGTGTTGTTTAGATGCTGGGCGCCGATGAAACACGTATGAGCTCACAGTCCAAGCTCCTCGAAAGTTTTCACGCTATACAACGGGGAGTTTGGGTCCACTTGTTGATCAGCGAGCGTTACCTTCAAGACGCGAATAGACGCGTTAGATGCCGCCGCTAGCGCTTTTTTTTGTCTCTGCGACTCACCGTGACCTCAAACGTAGAGTCAATTAAATCGTTGTTCGCTGTTGAACAAAGTGAATTCAGCACGCAAGAGTTTGGTCGATGGATTTGAGCTATACCTGGCTTTTTGTCGTCACCATCGGGTCCCGAGCTGGATCCCGCAACAGGAGCAGCAACTAGAATTGATCAGTAACCGTGTGTAACCTTATGAATCTGAGTTTACCTGGAGTGTAGAAGCCGTCTTCATCCTTTTCCAGAGAAGCCATAGTGGGGGAGAGGAAATAGTAAAATTGGGATCGTGATCGGCCCCGTGGTTGATTCAGGACGCAATCTTATCTTATCGCGACTCCCTTCACAACTCACACCCACCGTTCATGGCAACGCCTGCCCATGATGAGATGGCAGCCTACCGAGCCTCGCTGGTCTATGCGCTGAACCGAATTCAACAAGGGCTCTCCAGGCCACCGCTGGAGCTTGTTCACGTACCCCACAGCCAGTGGCCGTTTCCCCGGTCACGGTCGCATCCCACAGGAACGAGGCGTTCGCGAAAAATCTTGGTGCTGGATGCCTCGTTTAATCCTCCTACTCTCGCGCACCTTGCCCTCGCCAACAGCCCGCCATTCTACTCGAAACCTACCAGCCCGGCAAGCGATCCCCAAGACTACGATGCAAAGCTTCTCCTACTATCCGTTCGCAATGCGGACAAGGCATTGAAACCGGGGGACGCGACATACCTACAGAGACTTGAAATGATGAAAGTCTTTGCTGCAGATGTCAATACGAAGCATGGGATCCCCAATACGAATGCAGGAGAGACTCTCGAAAGCAACGTCGCCATTGCCATCATCGACGAGCCGACTTTCGTCGGCAAATCCACCATCCTACGGACCTTCTTCAAAGCCAAATTCGCCGCGGCCGCTCTAGAATCGTCTTACGACACCCAGCTCAATTTTATTATGGGTTTCGACACCTTGGAGCGCCTCGTACTGCCCCGTTATTACCAGTCCCAAGAGCACATGCTGGAGTCTCTGCGGAAGTTCTTCTCGCCTACCCCCGAGGGTGACGACTCACGCATTATCTGTGCGCAACGCAGTTTTTCGTCCTCCCCGCAGAGTCTGTCCGCCAGCGCAGATCTCGCCGTCGCGCAGGAGTTCATCTCCTCGGGGCGAATCGCGATCATTGACATCAACGAGGATGTCAGGGCGTACAGCTCTAGCGAGGTCCGAAATACCATCAGTCGTAGGGGTTTGGATGCCCAGGAATGGCGGAAGCTCGTTCCGGATGGAATCGCGCAATATATCGTTCGCGAAAGACTCTATGCGGATTTGGAGTGACCTGTACCCCTCGCGCGCGTTATCATGATGCCATTTTTGTCTCTTACCAACGAGGACTGGCGGCACCTTTGTTTATCTTCCCCGCCGTATATCCCCCAGGCCGACAAGCGTCCACCACTGGTGAGATGTTGTCATAGGAGGTGCGAAACGTTCATATCGACAGGTGAGCCATTCCCTGACAGAACGACTTGTATCGTGCAACTGACATTCCTGTCTGCTTCCCTTGTCACTTGTCAGGTTTTACGTTTTTCAAGAGAGTTCGTATCCAAATCCCTATGGCTCAGGCTGTTCCATGCTCCTTACTCTTGCAAAACCAATGTCACCCCCATCTTCTCATCTGATTCGTTTATGGACAGCCCGTCAGACAAAGACGCCAGGATACCATGGTAGTTGTCTGAGTGGAGGTGCGAAAGTAGTAAACAGTAAATGGGCAGGAAACCAAAGAAAATGGCCTCAAGGTGTCGTGGCGCGCATTCACTCTACATGATTGTAATGGGCAGTTTATGTGTACTAATTGTCTAAAGAACGGCCAATGTATGTGGTAACAGGTCCGTGTTCTGTGTGTGTAAGTCGTGAATTTGAGATAGTCAGTGAGATGATCGAGAATATCCGTCGATGAAGGTGGTATAAGTTAGAAACAGGGCAATATTGTGATGGGCATGGATCGGTCGTAGGTGGACGCTACTCCCCCAAAGACTCGACATCGCCCAAAGCCTCAACGTCCTCTCCAGACCGATGCGCACTCAGAAGCCTATAGAGAAACGTCAGATGTCATGTAGAGTACAAGAAACGCAGTAAACTCACTTCAACCAAATCCTGCCCTTCCCACTCCTCTGCCTCACAAGTTCCCACTCCCACTCCCACTCCTCTGCCTCTAAACCCTTTCCCATTCCATTCGTCCTCCCCTGACTAGCTCCGCGGCCAAAAAGCCAATCCAGCAGCACTGCCTTGCCCTCTTTCGTCCCATCACCCTCTAACACCCACTCGCCCTCCCACCCTGCCCCCAGCTCCGGCTCCAGCTCACCGCTGGGCAGGGGCGTGTGCACAAACGCCGGTACAAAGACCTTGGCGAGCCACTTGTACCGGCGCACGAGCGCAGCGCCGTTCCCGTGCACGGTGGCGACGCGCGTCGGGAGATGTACGAGGCGCATCTGGATATCCGCCGCCGCTACGGGCCGTTGCTGGTGCGTGTACGGGCCTGGCGATGCCGCGAAGCGTGGCATGCGGCGCAGCGTGAAGACGGGGTTCGCGAGCCGCGGGAGGATGTGCGTGTAGTAGAAGGGGGAGGGAAGCGTGAGCGCGTCGTGCACTGGGACAGGCGCGCTTGCGGTCGCGGAGAACGGCACGAGGACGGAGCCGTTGAAGACGAGCCAGTTGTCAGTGGGTGCTGGTGCGGGCGCTGCGGCTGACTGGGGACGGGCAGGGAGTGAGCGCCTGCGGTCGTAGGAGTCTATGCTTGAATACGAGCTATTTGAATTTAGCTTGGGAGGCGCGTCGAGTGCGTCCGAGAGGGGAACGTGGCCGAGGTTGACGATGATGTCGCCAACGGACAAGTGTGACCAGAGTCCGGCGTTGGTGAGCTGCTCCTCGCAGCGAGGAATTGTCTGAGGATGGGGTGTGGGAGACCCACAGGGTACAAAGACGCGGAGGATGGGTGCTCGGGTTGGTGACGTTGCATGTGTGAAATCGTATGGTGGGGGAGTAAAGGTGGGTGACATCGGGAGGCGGCTACGAGAGGGAGAGGCACTGGAGCTTGCATTGGATGTGGGGGGCGTCGGGGTGGAGCTGCGGGAAAGGGAGGATTGCGAGTTTGATTTGGAGGTGGATGAAGTTGGACGGCTGGGGACGTAGCGCCTGCGGGGCGGGACGAGATCATTGTCTGAGTCGGACTGGGCATATGATTCCGGTTTGACTGAGCGGCGCCACACAGAGCCGTAGCGTTTCAAGACACGAGGCTCGACCATGGGCACGGGGGGCGGGGGCGCGCGAGATCTAAATAACCTTAGCCGACGGGTGACGCCTGATAGGGGCGTGGACCTTGACTTGGAGCTAGAGTTACGGCGACACAACCATTGTGATGCAACGGAAGGCGAGGAAACAGGGTAGGAAAGCGGGGCCGGAGACGTGAGCTCAGGGAGAGTAGACGTCAGGTTTTGGAAGAGGTAGGCATGTGAAGGCTCGGAAGGCAGGGCAAAGGTGGGCGACGTGTGAATTGCGGATTGCACGAGGAGGACAAGGCGTGAGTGAGCCTCGGTCAAGGAGGCCAAGGGCTCGGACTCATGGTCGACCGGGAGAAAAGAAAACAAGGTGCGCAAAGCATTAGTAGGATAGCGATGGAGGGGGAATGATTGGGAGATTACTGGAGATTGAAGTGAGAATGGTTGAAAAGTGAAAGAGGCTTGTTACTCACAGAAAAGATGAAGCTGGTGGATGGAGATTGGCACGAGGGAGTCTGGGGGATGGGGGGAAGGCTCATAGGCGGGCACAAACCGGGCAAGGATGAGATCGCGAGGAGCAGATTGGTTAAAAAGACCACGGAAATGGCTAGAGACGTCGAGGAGGGCATGAGCGGCAGGCCAGTCAAGGAAAGACAGGAGACGGGCGAGCACGACGGGGTGAGTGAGCGCGAGGGAGCGCGTGGAGGACGGCAGCGACGACGACGGGGACATGGCGAGACGAAAGAAAAGATTGACAGACAACTAGGATTGACGCTAAAAACATTTTGTGCCTCGAGACGACCACGACGTTGTCCAATTCCATCCATCTAAATTGCGTCAACCCCTCGATTCCCTCCCATTGGCCCCTAGCCAAATATGGCAATTGCCGCTCACATCAGGCACGGAGAAACATATATGGCCACAATGACATTGATATCTTCAGAGCTTGCGTCGCCTGGAATCGTTATCGATCCTGATGCTCATCTCGACTCTCCAATGGCGTGAGCGATCCAGCTCGCCACCACCGTCACCCACGGACGTTCTTGCCACGATGCTGATGGATCCTGTCCCTACTGACAGCTAGTACTGACTGCCAGCGCTTGACGCGAAACATCCGAGCAACATCACCCTGGTTTCACACGGACACGGTCAACGTGTCCGACCCGTGTCGCGGTTATAATCCTCACTCAAACCAACCCCACAGACTCTCCTATCCACCAGTCGCTGACCTAGCCGCGATGTTCTTCTCCAAGACATCGATGCTTTCGCGGTTTTCAAATTCCTCCATTAAGTTTGGGTTCAGTTAAGATCACATCCACCACAGTGATACAAATTATTGGCCCCCCAGTTTCTGAATCCTTTGCGCCCGTGTGGATTGGCCAGAGCAGATGCGAACTTCCCCGCGTTCTGTGAAGCAACCCTCGAGGCGGCACCGTCATTGCGGTACCTCTTAATTCGGTGACGTTGCCTTTGTTGTGGCCACTTCAATATCCAGCCAGAACAAAGCTTCACTTCCACCACTTTGAACAAGGCGGCATTGCCAGCGTATATACTTTGGCCCGATTTGACTCAGCAGCGCCACACAAGGCCAGTTCTGGGAACCTAAATTGCATTCCATACTCACGCTGTCTCTTGATTTCATTGGACAATTTCATAGCACAAGTGTTATCCGTTGGTCCGCGAACGCGTGCGTTACAGACCTTTGAGCAAAAGCAGAGCGAGCAACAATAAGGATTGATATACAATTAGAGAGCATGCGAGCCGTATTATTTCTATGACGTTTCTATCCGGCTGCATTCAACTCCTGTAGCCTCCGGAGCATGAGTCGACGCCTGTCGACGCGCCTTCTGTCGCTTCTCTGTGTCGGTACCGCCGCCACAGTCCCCTGGTCGCGCACTAACTCCGTGTTTCGAGGTCGACAGCGACAGCCTGCGGGGCGGACACATGTCCTTAAACTCATCCATGGCGTAGGCTTGGCTGTCCGCCTGCGACTCGGACTCCTCTAAATCGTACCGAGGGTAACTTGTGAACAGTGTGTTTCCGTTGGGGTCGACGACGGTGATTGGGCAGGATGAGGACGAGAGCGTCCGAGTCGGACTCTGGGATCCAGAGTCCTGTGATGGTGAGGTAAGCTCCGACTCGAGCTCGTCCGATAGTGGTCCAGCGGGCGGGTAGCGTCGAAGGTCGCCTCCGCCGGAGTATTCTTTCTGTTCGGCGCCGTAGCGATGAATTGGGACACTCAAAAAGTCCCGGGTGGTTCGAGGGGAAGGCAGTACGGAGCTATTTTGGAAATTGTGCCCTCTCGAATCGATCTGGAGCCTCTTGGAATTCATAACTTGACCCGGGGAGAAGGGAGGAGATAGAGTGTAGGAGTTTGTAGTAGTGGTGTTAGTAGGCTGAACTGAGTGAGGTTGTGGGCGAAGTCTAGAATCAAGTTGTGCTGGTTCTTGCACTGACTACAGCGAGAGATGACTTAAATAACCCATTGGCACACGAGTACCATTATCTAGAAGGAGCCGTCTATTGTGTTCCCCTATCAAGCTATACAGATCAAGCCTCTGGATTGAACCTCGCGGCTTTTGTTCCCAATACGTGAAGCTTTACTTTGCGGATTGCGACGTGAAAGAATCTCCAGGTGGATTCTCGGAATTATTACAGAAGTAAAAGGACGTCGAAAAATGGTGTTTCCGTCACAAATGACAATAGTTACATGGATTCGGAGGGCAACGCCACACATGTTGTCGATGATGATCATGCCACGATGCTACGCCCATGGCTCTCTGAGGAGGCCTGTTCTTTTAATAGATCCGTCTCTACAGCAACACAAGAACTCACTGGACAAAAGACAGCCTGGCAGCCTACAGTACAACAACGTCACAAATGGCAATAGTTGCATACATGGATTCGGAGGGCAACGCCACACATGGTGCCGATGATGATCACGCCACGCTGCCGCGGCCATGGCTCTTTGAAAAGGCTTGTTAATTTATTGAATCCGTCTCCACAGCAACACAAGAACTCACAGGACAAAAGACAACCTGACAGCCTACAGTACAACAAGCGCAAGTCAAAAAATTGGGAAATGTTTATTGTATTTTGGCAGCCGTCACATGGTTCAAAATCGGCGCCGCGGCGACGGATAACAAAAGAATCAAGTACAACTTTCAATTTCACGATAAGAGAAATGATGCAGAGTTACTATCGAAGAGTTGAACTCCAGGCGCCATCTCCAGGATGACTGGTCACGACATGTCTTTGTCGCACATCACCTTCCCTAGCCTTTCGGCCCAATTTGCTGGACTGTTTCTCCGAGTCGCCGTCCTTTTTGCGTCTTCCAGCCTCTTTCCGCGTCCGCATCGACCGAGGCTCTTCCGCCGCCGGTGGCCTGTATCCGTAGGGCGAAAGTGGTGAATGCAAATGTTTGCGTCTGTGGCTACGAGTGCGTGCCGCCACTGGATCGCTGTAACTTGTGCTGGGAAATGGCTCATGAACATTGTGTCCACCACCGGCATGGCTTCTACCGGAAGCGGATGGCGCCATACTAGTACTAGCTTGTACAAAGCTCTGGGGCGGAGCCTGGGGGTAGCCCTGGTCTTGATAGGTGGGCGGCGCCCCAGGACAATAATCAGGTGTCGGTGCGCGAGAACGGCGATCTCGTTGATGGATCCAATCCTCTGGTGGTGGGGGAGGAGGTGACCATTGCGAGTTCACGTTGTCTGGGTCGAAATTCTCGTCGGTGCGAACGTAGTGTGGAGTCGCCGGGCAAGAGGTCAGCTGGTGGGCCGGCGTGGGAGATCTCATAACCAATGGATCTCTATGAAGGGTGGCGCAGTTTGGGTTGTAGGGAGAGTAGTCGTGGTTCATATCGCTCTGAGGGAGGTGAGGTGATAATGGCTGTATGAAGTCGATGGAAGGGCTGATTTGGGGATTTGGGGATTGCAGTTCCAACGTGTTTCATTATATAGCTTCTTGTTGATATTGTGGCGGCCTCGTGGCGAGGACTAGAAGACGAACAGCAGATGTAAGCCTTTGTTCGTACTTATATCTACTACTAATGTCACAAAGATGCGTTATCGATGGGAAGATAGACTAGGAACGAGTAGTGTATCGATTATCCCTTTTTGTCACGGCGAGTGAAGATGGGTGGCGTCATTGTCAGGACAGCTTGTGACCGCTCTTGCCATCGCCCAGCTACCAAGCGTAGACGATCCGATATATACCCGCCGCCTTCTCAGCCAAATTAAGCTGAACGTCCCATCGCATCATCCTGGCCCCAGCCCGAGCTTGATTCAGACGCTAGTACCCTGTGCGAACCTGGAGTATCCCTTCGTTCATGTTTATCACCGTAATCCGTTTCCTTCGACGCACTGCTGCCAAATATCATTTCTTGCTGGCTAGAATCCATAACGAATTCGCAGTTGTTTTTGCTGTGCAAACTGAATACAAGGAGGAGCAAGTCGACTGGTGTGCAATTTCTGCAATTGGTTGGAGAATGTTGGTCGGAGAAGGACTTCGGAGAGATCAGAAGAGCATGGTGCCAACATTGCGATTTCACTTTATGAAGACACGCACGAATTTAAGCCTCAAGCAAAGAAGTCACGCGATGGTAAGTATTAGCCTCTCTCATCAGCCTAGTCTTTCGCCGGTTGCTCCTTCTTGGAGTTATAGACATTATGGCCTACAAACGAGAATTTGTTGGCGACGCGCAACAGCTTCCGAAGGATGCGGAGGTCGATATGCTAATCCAGGGAGCAGGGATGGGGGGAATCTACGTCTGGAATGAAATATAATATAGAAGAGCAAGACAAGACGGACAGAACGATGACTACAGGTATAGACCCTCAGGTGTACCCTCGTTCTTCCGATATAGGACCTACAGATGTTGATTAGGATTTGAGTACGCCTTGAACTAAACAATCAAAACTGACCTTCTCTCTTGCTGTAGTGAAGTCGGCCTTGGTGACCCGCATCCGCCGCTCTCGTAGCGCGAGAAGGCCGGCCTCTGTGCAGACCGCCTTGATATCAGCACCGGACAGGTCATCCTTCGTCGTGACAAACTCTTCCAGATCCACGTCATCGCTGAGGCTCATCCTTGACGTGTGCAACCTGAAAATATGCCGCTTCGTCTTTACATCGGGCAGAGGGAATTCGATCTTGCGGTCAATGCGTCCGGGCCGAATGAGCGCGGGGTCAAGACTCTCGATCCGGTTGGTAGCCATGATGACTTTCACATCGCCACGGGTGTCGAAACCGTCCAGCTGGTTAAGCAGTTCCAACATCGTCCGTTGAATTTCGCGCTCGCCACCTGACGTTGAATCGTACCTGTGAAAAAAGGGCAGCCCATCAGCGACGCGATTCAGGGGTTGTAAAGCAGTATAGAGGCGCACCGTTTGGTACCTATGGCGTCAATTTCGTCTATAAACACGATACTAGGGGCATGCTCCTCGGCCACACGGAACATTTCGCGGACAAGTTTTGGGCCGTCTCCGAGGTACTTCTGAATAAGCTCTGAGCCAACGACGCGGAGGAAGGTGGCGGATGTCTGGTTCGCAACGGCTTTGGCGAGGAGAGTCTTGCCTGTTCCAGGTACACCATATAGGATGACACCCTTCGGAGGTTTGATGCCCATTTCCTCGTACAGTTCTGGATGAGTGAGGGGAAGTTCGACGGATTCCTGCAAAGGTAGTGAGAAGGCGATCAGATGAGCGGCAAACAGCTGCATGCCTTGATTTCTTGGATTTGTTGTTCGAGCCCACCAATGTCGGCATAGCTCTCTGTGGGCGCTTTGTCAAGCTTCATCACGCTGACCATGGGGTCCGCGTCGTCGTGCAGCACGCCAACAATGGACTGGGTCTTGTGGTGCAAGAGAACCTGACAGCCTGGCTCGAGGAGATCCTTGTCGACGAAGGACATGATAGAGACGTAGGACTCTGGGCCCGACGTTGTGCTGACGATAGCGTGGTCGTCATCGATGATCTCCTCCATGGTTCCAACCGCCATGGGGCTTCCACGTAGATCGTCCACCCTCGATCTGTCCTCTTCGTTCTTCTCCTCGCGAGTCGCTTCCGGCTTTAGGCGCTCTTGATTCTGCACAAACTCCTCCTCGAGCAGCAGATAGTCCTTGATGCGTTCCAGTTTGAGTAGTTTCAGGCGACAACGCGTTGTTGGATAAACCGCAGGGAGCTTAGACGCCGACGACGGGCCACGTCTTTTCTTCTTGCCCACACGAGTAGGTAGAGGCGGCTCCCATTTCTTTTTCTGTGGCTGCTGGTCTTTCTTGTCCTTGTCGTCTCCTGCGTCTCCTTCTGGGGGTGTATTTGACGGTATGTTTCCCTATGCAACCTATGAGCTGGGACGGAGATTTGACGCAGTGGAACATACCATGTTATCAGGTTAGAGGTAAAGCACAAAGGACGCGTCAGTCGTCTCGATTGGGCAAGCGTGTGACACCGTAGTGACGTGACGATGTAGCAGTTGCGTCGTGTCGTGGCAGAACGCAGACATTGGCCATGAATTCTGCCAGGACAAGCACTCCCCTCACGGGAAACTCGCAGTTTATCCAGCCTGGTATGTGGTCAGAAATTCAGTCGTTGTGGTATATCCTCAGACCACCTCGTCTCGTAGATGATGACGACGAGCTTGACGAGGACGACATCCCCGGGTTCACACATCCAGTCCTCGAATCCCCGCCGGACAAAGGAAAAGCACGAGCACGGGAGCCAGAGCAGTTAGCGCCGCCGTTGAATGAGGCTCGTGGCTCAAGCCCTCGCCTGTCGGGAAACATTGGAAGTTCGGCCAATGGGGGGCGACCATCAAGGCAAACCGTCGGAGGATTGCAGGTGGAAACAAGGTATGTTCCGGAATTTAAGTACGGAAAATATATCTCTAATACATCTGTAGATACTCAGGTGTCGACACGCTTGACGAACCTGTTCTGACAACAATTGTGCGGTGTTCCATAACTGCACAACCTCAACTTTGTTGATCTGTGTTCAGGCTCGGGACCTTCTCTCTATCTATGCAAAGCTCGTGCAAGTGCTATACCCGCGGAAGTCGAGTGGACGAGAAGTGCTTCGGTAAGCGGTGTTTGACAACCCTTTCCATAACTTCACTAAACTAACCTACAGTGACTGGGATCTATGGGGCCCTCTGATTCTTTGCCTTGCACTCGGAATCATGCTGAGTATCAACGTGCGTGCAGTCGTTTTCTCCAACCTACCGATATCCAACCATGGAGATCTAGGCGCCAGCCAGTCAGGCACTAGGGGTCTTCACCAGCGTCATAGTCATATGCTCCCTCGGTGCTCTTGCCGTCACAGTACAAGCAAAGGTAGGAGTCATTCTCCTCCTGGTATATATTGCCTTTAACTCGCTCCGATAATTTCCCAAAGCTCCTGGGCGGCAGAGTGTAAGCACATCTGAGGCTTCAGAAATAATGGCACAATTTGACGCACAACGAAGGTCGTTCTTCCAGGGTCTCTGTGTCCTTGGATACTGCATAGCCCCGCTAAATATTGCTGCTTTGGTTGCGTGTTTCGTCCGCGTTATCTACGTCAGAGCACCTATCGCTTTGCTTTGTTGGGCATGGTGTATATGGGGTAAGTTATTTCCATCCCCCCTTCTGCGTCCCATCGCTCAACTAGCATCGCTCCAGCATCGGTGAATTTTCTGGATGGCACCAAAATCGAGCAGCAGAAAATTCTGCTCGCCGTATACCCTCTGCTGTAAGTGTTTGCGAATGTGGCCTTGTGGTGCTTTTTGGTTGAACGCGCCCTTCCGCAGCCTCTTTTATTTCATCTTGGCATGGATGATTCTCATCCGATAACGCGGTCGTCCGTAATTTATGTAATCTCATTCTTTCCGTTTGTCTGTACTTACAGATTTCCATCGATTTCGACGACCTCCCAAATGCAACCAGGCGCCACCGGGCCGGGGCGTCTCTTGGGTCCCAACTATAACGGGCTGACTATCAAGATTCCACTTACGACGGGCAATGTGTATCTTGCTTCATGAGACTGGCATAGTCTGTAAATCTCGTTTGTGGTACATATCTTTTGTCCCACCTAAGCTATGACCACTGCTACTCCAAAGTTGTTTTCTTCGCGCTCGATTTCCAACAATGCAAGCCACATAGGAACACCCTGTCACGCGAGCACTGCCTGCTTTCCGAGGCTCCTACTTGCACGATCGCGTGGCCTGCCCCATCTGGGTGGCTTTGCTTTGTCGCAGTTCCTTTCCCTCTCGCGTGGTCCCGGTCCGCGACCCGCAAAGCTAACTTTTTAGCATCTCCTCGACGACGGTGAAAGGAAACTGCGCTGCTGCGATGTTCCTCTCACCACTTCGCTCTGGCCAATTAGGAAATATTCAATGGGTTGAATGTGTTTATGTGTAGCTTTGGCCCTGTGTCAAGGGCACAGCGCTTTGGCTTTTGGTGCATCCAGTTCCAACTCGAAGCTCTTGGTGGCAGAGCGGCAGCTCCAGGATGGGCTTGTTTAAATTCGTTGCTTTTGCAAGGTGAGAAAGCATCGGATAATGTCCTACGTCTACACATCCTCAAACCAGTGGTCGCAGAACGAGCTCCAGCTTGCCGGGGCCTCCACCTCGACAGACTTCCATTATGGGGCGCCGCTGTCGCATGCGCCGGGGTACGGATTTGCGGCTCCTGTCCCGGTGGACATCATCCGCCCAAGTGTCGTCTCCGTACCTCATCAGGTAAAACCGGTGGTTCCTATCTCATCGTTCTCCACACTCTCGGGGGCCTTGGATTACGCGAACGTTACGACCAGCCCAAGTAGCAAGAACCGCGCGCATCAACATGTTCGTCCTGGCTGCTTTCAAGTGCGTTGATGCTGACAACGGTTTCTGTAGGCGGTTTACAAGAGCAGGACGACAAGCTCGTACCCCGCTTCACAACATGATATTCAAAGTCGGTCAGGCTCCAGTTCATGTTCCCAGTCAAGCTCGGGGCCTGCGTCACCAACACCCTCATCGAGCCGGAGCCTCCGAGGTGTACAGGGGCAATACCACCCACAAGACGTGACCCTCCCACTCACACAACAGCCGCACGCTCACCCGCACCCACAACGAAACGCGCAATCCCAATCCCACCCACACCATCCGCGGCAAATCGGAGCCTCCACAGGGCCAACTAACCACGTGATGGTACCGCAGGTCGAGTACCAGGACGACGAGCGCGACCGCCGGGGTGGGAGACACACTGCCGACCTGTCGTTCCGGCACGACACCATCACGTTCCAGACTGCGAACATTCCAGAGCTAGGGGTGCGCGTCGGCAAGATCTCGCATAGCCACTATCCGCCGCCGATACAGGGCCCAGACGATGAGGTATTTGCTAAGGCGGGGGATCGAGAGGTCAGGCTTTGGATACAGGTGAGATTTCCTTGCGGATGAGGATGTGCAAGATGCTAACGCGGGCTGTGCCTGCAGTGGCCAGGGTATAGCGCACATCCCCTTCAGAAGAGGGTCAAGACGCAGGGCGGGAAGCTGACGCGACAGCTACTCCTCACCCATATTGCGAATATGGTGCTTGACTTTGCGTACGACATTCATGTGAGCTCGCCCGTCTCCTCCCCAGTGTCGAGTGGTTGCTAAATCATGCGCGCAGAGGAAGAAGATTCCGGTTGAGCGCGGGTACTCGGAGTGGGCGATCGGTGAGAGAACTAAGAATAATGGCATCGTAGGCGCAGAGCTGTTCATTACGCGGCTGGTGCATTGCGGGGGGTCGAATTGGCAGCCGGAGATTTGGGCGCCCCGACATTGGTAGGAGAGATTGCAAGACGAAGACCATGTGTGGGTTGAAGCATCATCGACTCCTATTGTCCATATTCCTGGTTATTCCTATATGATAAATATAATGAATGATGAAAGGCCGCTGTAGTGAATCATGAAATGCGAGAGTAAACGTTAAGTGGTGGAGTCAGTGGTGTGATAATTATGAGGGCGACCGCGGCCGGGAGGGGGGCGAGTCTTCGATGGCGACTTCAGATGCTATTCGTGAGATTTCTGAGAATGCGACCTTGAGGAGGTCGAGATCTGCATCAAGGCTCTCCGCGCGGGTCTTCATCTAAAGAGGAACATGAGAGGCTGCAAGGAGCGTAGCAGTGATAACCTACAGCTGCGATGGTATCGCTTGCAGCTATCAGTTCGTGGTGATGGTTGTACACGAGTGACTGTCGCTCGCTGTCCAATTCCCGTATTTCTGAGGAACCTTGAATACAGTGGTCTGAGTCGCTCAGAGGCAAAACCATACCGGTCAGAAGTTCATTCTCGCGCTTCAGCAGTCCCGGCAGAGATGAGGTGGTGATCAACTGCTCATAGTACGTCTTTGCATCAAAGGCAGTTGAGTCTACCCCAAACGTATGAAATTATGTCTCCGGTCGATATTATTGATGGAATACCTAAGTTCATGGGGTCCACAGCAGCCTTGCCCGGGAGAGGCGCAGGAGGCCCTAGTCCCAAGCCATAGTGTTTCCGGAGCAGGTCTCTGGCGCGAGCTTTCTGGGGGGGAGTGGAAGGAGCAGAGCGTCGGGGAGAGTGTAGCACATTAGAGTGCTCTGGCGGCAAATTTGCAGTGGGCGTCGTTGGAGTCGACGGCGCGGGCGACTCGGTCCGGAGATGCGACATGGCGGTGGGTGGGGGTAATGGTAACTTGTAACTTGAATGATCTCTGGGGTGGACTGCTTATCTCATCATACGCGAACAGTCACAATGCCGTGACTCTCGTGTGTCACTCACAGTGCGCACCACCCTCATGGAGAGCCCACCCTTCATCGACGACGACGAGGTCATTGCAGACAGCGAGGGCGAGGAAACCGGCCTTCTGCTGCAAGTTCCAGGTGAGCCTGATCAGCTTGTTGACCGACTTGATTACTGACACTAGGGATCAGCTCAGAAGATACCGACAATAATCACCCAAGATACCATTCATGCATCAGCTCAGGCTCAAGAGACACAGAATGGAATCACTCAGGATACAATTCTAACTGCATTAGACCCTACACGAGCCAGACAGACGCCTGTTTCGACCATCGATGATACCACAACGGCTTCGAGCTCTGCGCCGAAACCACGTCCCAAACCGCGTCCCCTGAAGAAGCCCAATGCAGGCAACACCTCTCCTGCGTCTAATCTTGCGCTGTCATCCGATTTCACCATGGACTTGGATTTAGGTGCATCAAACATCGCTGACCGGGCAAAGATGCGCTCACGGGCCACCAAATCACAGTCTGTTGTGCTGGCCAGCGACATCATCGAGCTGAGCTCAGATAATGACGACGACTTCAGCATATCTGCTGCCTCCAAACCCAAGCGCAAGTCCGCCGGCAAGGCGAAACCCAAATCGAAACCCACAGCGAAGAGCAAACTCCATTCCAACGCGGTCGATACTCCTGACCCCAAGCCACCGAGACCGCGTCCGAGACTTCCAAAGAAGAAACAGTCGGAGCCCGCATCTCCACACCCTGCAGGGATCTCGCAGGACACTAGCCACATACCCACATCATCCCTCCACAACCAATTTCCCATCCCGTTCAAGCTTCTGCCCTCTCAGCTGCCGCCTTCCGACCCACCGACGTCTACGTCAGCAACTCATGATCTCCCCCACATCGAGACGCTGCCGTACCTCCACACGGACCAGGACCCCCCTTCTTCGCCGTCGTCGCTGTTTAGTATATCCTCGAGCGGAAAGAACAAACGCAACTACGAGCGTGACAATGTCGACGAGCTCGACTCTTCCCAGCCGGGTTTGGAAGGCAGGATGGATGCCGACATGCGTCACATGCCACCTCCCCCGGTTCCTGGCCCTCCTCCGACTTTCTTCGCTGGATCGTCTTCCCCTGCAGGACCTGACGCGAGTGCTGACCTTGGACCTTCCACTAAGAAGGCCTCTGCGGCGAGAAAATCGCGGAAGAAGAAGATCATTGAGAGCGACGATGAAGATGATCCCTTAGACTGGGGTGCGAACAAACCCAAGGCGAAGCCCAAAGCAAAGAAGACGCATGCGAAGAAGGTGGAGGTTATTATCGAGCGACCAAAGGCTAAAGCAAAGGGAAAGGAGAAACAGGTTTTCACAAGCCGAGAGTTCATTGACGACGAAGATGACGAGGCGGACGATTTAAATCTCATGGACGCTACGACGACAAACATCGTCTCCGCCACCAAACCCGACTCACTGACCTCTCTGAGCTCAGTCTCTGATTCTGACATTGCAGACGCCAGAGTGGCTGGCCCGAGTAAGAAGAGGAAGTCCGTGGACCGGGAGGAAGATGATGACGCGGACGATGGAGGGGACGGACACCAGAAGAGGCGCGCCACCGGTCACGGGAAGGGGAAGAGGATGATTGTATCAGATGATGACGACGAAGACATGCAGATTGTGGGCGAGACACCCTCGTCGAAGGAGACACCGACAAAGCGGAGCGGGAAGGAGAAGGGCAAGCAGAAGGAGAAAGATAGAGACAACGGTTTGAAAGTGAAGTTGCCACCCAAGCCCGTGGTCGTCGATAGTGATGAGGACGCTTGGGACCACAACAAGCAAGCGGATGAAGAATATGATGGATCACCGCGTACATCATCCAAGGTACGCTCTATCATGGCCCCGAAATTCTGTCCAGTTATAATAATCAACGAACAGGAAAATATCCAGCCCCTAGTCACGCAAAACCCTCAAAGCCCACCGGGAAAACCACCCAGCACGCCCGCTGCCCTCCTCCCAAGCCTTTCCTCGCGCTACACCATCGCCCCAAAAACCAAATCCACGCCCATGTCCGACCTCATCCGACGCGTCAACTCCAAGCCCGGCTCTCCTTTCTGCTCCCCTGCCCCACGCGCTTCCTCCGCTTCTTCCGGCTCAGGGGCACGCCCCTTGACGCCGAGCGGCACTGCGTACTCCCCATACGTCAAATCCTCGCGGAGTGCCCTGTCGCGCATTGCGCCACTGCACCCGAATCGACGCACGCCCCCGCCGCCCCTCCCGCCGCCTCCCCCAAAGAAGAAGACGAAGAAGGAGTTGGAGCGTGAGGAGCAGTGGGAAGAGGAGCTTGTCGAGAGCGTGGGGGGTATCACAGAGTGGGCATGCATGAGCGATGCGGAGAGGAGGGAGATGAGGCGCGCGAAACGCGAGAGGGAGATGGCAGGGTGGGAGGATTAGAATTGAGGCAACGGAACCTTCCAGATTGGGTTGAAGGCGCTGTTGTTATGTGTCAAGTTTTATTTCTGCTATACTATCCGTGTTATTGTTGTCTACTCACCTGGTGTACTGCTCTGTATGAACTTCCAGCTGTCGTATTTGCGTTGCTCGAGACTAAAGTGAACGATGCCTCTGGGCCTGAGCATCCTCACAGTTTCTCTCAAACCAGAGACTATTTCTATCAAGCCGCTGACGGAAGTCAACTGGATTGAAAAGATACGATACAAGTCCGAATATCCTGTCCGATCCAAACTGGCGGATCTGGACTTTGGAGGGCTGCTTTCTACCGGAATCTCTGAATAACCCCAAAGACTTTGCAGCAATCCAGGCGTGATTTTCGCAGCTGCCGTTTGCGCCAGCTTCTGGATTAACCGCCTCCGCAACGAGCTCGGTGACGGTGACTCTTAGCGCGAGTCCTAGTCCTGGTAGTGGCCCAAGTAGTGGCCCTAGCCTGGTCCTCCGAGTTCGCCGAAGAGAACATAATATCCAAGCGGAACCCTATAGCCCACTCCCGCGGACACTGACAACATCCACGAACGTCGTCGGGCCAGTGTTCCAGTAAACTGGCATTTCAAACTCCTGTTCGACAATTCGTCGTGGCGCTTTGACTGGCGCGAGTCATGCCCACGTCGCGAGGCCGAGGGCCCATGGCCTGCCTCTCGATCCTGGGAGTATCCTTTTGCATTTCTCATCACAGAGTTGGTCGTGTGTCACCATTGGTATAAAAGAAGAGGATAACCGGCAACCTCCATTATGTTTTCTTCCACGCCTTCATACCTCTGATCTTAGCATGCGGCCTCCTGTCTAGAACTCAACTAGCCATTGGCCGCCGAATGCATACGCCTTATTGCGAAGCTCGCTCGCTCAACACATCTTGACACTTGCGGTCCTTTGCGGATTATTATGCGGCGCGGCTTTGCGATTTAGGATGTGAGTAACCGATCGGCTACGAGGCCGAGCGCGACGTGCATTGCACAAGATCGATTTGAAGTTGGTCCGCCGGGCTTAGATCCACGGATCCGGCCTCGCAGAGGACAGGAGCCTCCTGCTGAGGATGCGCATCGTCGATTCGCGGGCTGATCGTGATCGATCGAACGGAAGCTTATTTATCCATATGATATGAACGCCGCCCCCGCATCACGATGATCATCATCCTTGCACTCCTTTATGCTGGTTGCACCGTGTCGTACGTTACTTTAAGACTGCCTTGGGAGTCGGATTTTATGCTCAGATGTTGCGTTGGGCGCCGATTCGCCAAGTCATGTGTTGATTTCCATCAGCTGCCATGCAATCCTTCAAGAGGTAACTTAAATCCGAGATTGTACTTACGCCTCAGGTTTTTTTGTGATGGTCCCCACGACTGTGTCCTCGATGCCCAACCACCCCCCGACGCCTGTTCATGCACGCGCTGCTCGGTACAAGTCGCGAGCCTGGGTTTACCTCAGCGAGAACGAACCGCCCACGCCCCCAAGCTTTGATTATTTCGAGCATGATCTACGACCCACAAAACGCCGGACAACGACGGGCGTCTGGCAGGGCCATGTAGGATGGCTCATTTCCTTGAAATTTGTACCTTTGGACGTGTTGTTGGAGGTAGCCTCTCATACTATTTCATCCTGCTACACCGTAACTCATCTGAGGGGTATACCGTCCAGATTTTTTCACACCTTCATCCCCTTGATCTCTTACACCTGGCGCAGTCATCGAAAAGGCTTCGGCAAATTGTATTATGTCGTTCTGCAAAATACGTCTGGAAAGCAGTGCTCTCCAGCATTGAAGGCCTCCCACCGTGCCCCCCTGACTTGACTGAACCCCAATATGCCAGCCTTGCGTTCGGCGAACACTGTCATGTCGGTCAATTACCGGTATGAGGAAAATACCGAGCTAATATTTATGATAGTTCTGCCCTGCGTCGAACGTGCGCCAAGTTTTCTGGACCTGCCGTGTACGATGCTGTAAGAGATGTATAAATAAACAGTACGTAACACAGCGCTCTTCGTCGAAGGTAAATTACAACACATTTGGTATTTGCAGCTTCGTTCCGGAGTATTACATCGAGCAGAAACTCCCAGAATTCGTGGATATATATAGGCGTGACACAATATTTCCCTATATTGTCTATCCAAGTAAGTTTTAATCGTGCCTCAGCCGTTCAATTGTGGTCTCAAAACTTTTATAGTACCGCAGCGTAATAGACCTGGCAGAATGCTATACTACCTCCCGGTGGCAGATGATTATATACGCGAGCTCGAAACAATATCAGGCTCGAGCACGGCAGTCGTCTTTTGGATTGCACAAAAATCCGCTGAACAAGCGGCGAGGCTCAAGGTAAAATCGGTCTCGCTTTGATTCAAAGCCATGCAATGACCCCTTCAAACAGCATGCACGCGTCTGCGAGAGATGGAGCTGCCACTGGAAATATAAAAGCACTGGTGAATTTAATTTTTTGATCATCTTCTGCCTTAGCATCCTACTCGTCCTTTTGTGGCGCGATCAATTATCCGGCATCTTTTAATTGTACCATCACCCAACTCTCTTCATTCCGTGACACCCTGATTCATGCTTTTATATTCGACCAATTTATGCCTCATTACCAGATTGCTAAAGATTGCGAGTAAGGGGAGCTTAGAAAATGCGTTTAAACACCGGTGGTTGGCTTCTTCTGTGGCAGTGTCGGTATTATGCCGAGCGCCCACAACCAAACACGCCGAACAAGATTGACGCCCAATGCAGTGGTCCGCAAGTCCTCCGCCTCTGCCGTTGCCATGAGTCCTCCTCAGTTTCTCAGCGCCTTTGAAACACTCAAAGACCAGGCAAAAGATGCTCTCTACGCCCTCACATCCTGTCTCTGCCAGCAGTCGGCTAAAGTCAAGATCAACGGCCGCACATGTCAGCCCATCGTCTGCTTTGCTGTCTCCAATGGGCTCATAGTTTGTTGCAGTTCAGATAATCAAGGTCCTGGGCGAAGGAGGGTTCTCGTTTGTGTATTTGGCGCAAGATGAGCATAGTGGGGTGGGTTTAAAGGCCTTGTGCAGTGTCAGAGTACCCTGACACTTTTCCGCAGCGACAATTCGCCCTAAAGAAGATCCGCTGTCCAACAGGTTCGGAGGGCGTCAAGGTGGCCTTGCGCGAGGTGGAAGCCTACAGGCGCTTCAAGTGAGCTGTGGCTATCATAGGGCTGTTATTCTGGTCTAACTAATCGACGTTGGCAGACACCCAAATATCATCCGAATACTTGTAATGTACCGTACATCCTAACTTGGGCTATGAAATTAATCATTCTCACAGGACTCTGCAGTCGTACAAGATCCCGAAGGGGATGGCAAAATCGTATACCTCTTTCTGCCGCTTTACAAGGTGAGCTGCCTCACGCTGTAGTGACTCTGGACTTGTGGTGACCCGCGGTTATGCCTTCCAGCGCGGAAACCTACAAGACGCGATCAACGCCAACGTAGTCAACCGGAAGCACTTCTCCGAACAAGAAATGCTGCGCATCTTCAAAGGTACCTGCGAAGCCGTTCGCGCGATGCACGATTTCCGCGCCCGTCCTGCCTCTCAACAACAACAGCAGCAACAATCCCAAGGTAACGGCTCCTCTTCGCGTCAGCAACAGCAGGGGTCGTCCGGTCGACACTCAGACGAAGACGAGCGCTTCCCGCAGCCTGAAGGCGATGGCGACGGAGGGTACTCGTACGACGGTGGAGTGAATGTGCCCCTAGTTACGAAGCATCAGGAGGAAGATGGCGACATTGTCTTTGACGGGGACGAGGAGCTTGCGCAGGCGCAGGCGGGTGGTGCGGGTGCCGAACTGGTTCCGTATGCGCACCGAGATCTAAAACCGGGGTGAGTTTGGTGGCTTCATGTTCGATGCTGGCAGAGTGCTGACAACAGCGGCGTAGGAACGTCATGATCGCGGATGATGGTGTGACGCCTATCCTTATGGACTTTGGGAGCACCGTCAAGGCCAGAATTCCTGTTGCAAACCGCAATCAGGCGCTGCTGCAGCAAGTATGCCTTCTGCTTGGCAAAGCCCTTCCACGGTATGATACTTACGTGGTTAAAAGGATATCGCAGCGGAGCAGAGCACCATGGCGTATCGTGCTCCGGAACTCTTCGATGTGAAAACAGGCCAGACACTTGACGAAAAAGTTGATATCTGGGTATGCCTGTCTTACGGCTTTGTCTCCAACAACACTCTCTGACACTCTCGTCGCAGTCGCTAGGATGCACGTTATACGCGCTTGCGTACTCACATTCGCCATTCGAAAACACTCAGACGACTGAGCAGGGCGGCTCGATAGCCATGGCCGTGCTAAATGCCCAATACAAACACCCAAGCTCGGCATATTCGCAGGGGTTGAAGGACCTCATCGACGGCATGCTCAAAGTAAACCCTGCAGAGCGACCGGACATACATGCCGTAGGCCATTCCCAATCCTTTTGTTTTTGCTCGCCAGGCTGAATTTCTTTTGTAGGTCATTAAAATGACGGACCGTGTTCTGCAGACTTTGGCCTGAGGCTGGCACGATACGCTATGCGATGCGCAGGCGTTCGTATGTAGATCTACCTGTGGGACCATTGTAATACGGAGTAACAGAACGGACTGGCTCTTCGGATTCCGCCTGAATAATCGTGAAGGTCTCTGGTCTGCCTTGTCCTATGAGGACGCCAACTTCGGTGCGCGGTTGGGTTTCACAGAAGCTCGAACTCGAGCGGCCTTTGCCCTGTCGGTCGCAGAACGCGCGATGCTCTTGATGCTCGCCTTCGTTGTCTCCGGGGATGGCTTCGTCAGTGAAGTTGAAGGAGGTGCTGGCGCTGGCGCTGGAGAAGATGTTGGTGCGACCTTTCTCTTCTTTGTGGGCGGCCCGGCGGGCTTTTGGGGGGTGGCAGCCTCCGATTTGGCAGGAGAAGGTCCAGCGACGGCGGAAGCCATCTTTGCTTTGGCTTTTGCCTTTTGTTTTTCGCGCCTCGCCTTACGAACTGCCGCATGGGCTTTCTGAAATTGAGGTTTGGGTTATGCTCGTATTGAAATAGAAAAGATGAGATGCTATTTACTCGTTTTTGGGCGCGCTTGGAGGTTTCAGTGGGGGCTGTTAAGACGGTGGGAAGCGGCTTCTTCTTGGCCTGCTCGCGGAGAAGATCCCATGCATTATCAGTGGGGCTGGCATCGGCTGCCAGAGCTTTGAATTGCTTAAGACGACGCTCGTGGGCCTGGTTGTACCGCATATAAGTTCAACCTCGTGAAACGGGAAGAGGAATCGTACATGCATTCGATGTTCTGTGAAGCTCGACCATTTTCGCGCCCTTGAGAAGCTTCCCTGGGCAAACGACGCATCCCTTGACTGCGGGTTCTAGAGAGATGAGGAAGACGGGGTCACGGATGGCTTCCTGGATGGTGATCACTGGTTGTTCATCCTCCTCCTCATCACTCTCTTCTTCCAGATCGTCAAGGCGCTCTAGCTCTTCATCTCCAAATGCATCCTCTTCCGAGAGACCTCTCTCACTGTCGCTGCCCTGTTCGCCGTTGTCAGAATCGTCAGAGTCTGAGTCGGATTCTTCAGAGTCGGTGTCGTGCATTCCAAGGACTTCCTTCATGTCTTCATCGATACCCAGTTCCTCCTCCTCCTCTCTCTTTTTCCTTCTCTTTTCGACTCGCTTGAACATGGGTGGGGCGTGGCGATGAACAAAGAATGTGGTGAGGAAATTTACCCGGGCACCGGGCCGGTGCCAACAATTTTTGTTAACCGGTGGTTTGTCGAAAACACTCATCCCATGCATCGACGCGTGCTCTCGACGTCTCAGGTGACCCTCTCTGGGCAACAACGGCGAGCAGTTCTCCCGTGCGTCCATTATGCACATATCCGTCTGCAGTCGTCCTCTGCTCCTGCTCAGCTCAAGCGGAAAACTCCAACCCGCATCGTACCCAAGGAACAGTTCAACGAAGCGACACGGATGACCGTGAAGATTATAGACCGCATAGCACGGCAACCTTCTGATTGGACGCATACACCTACCCTTCGCGGCGAGGAGAAGAGGCTCACTGCTTTTGTTACACTCGACGCGTCGGCTCCCCGTGCCATGTCCGTAGAACAGGAAGCGTATGAGGCTGAAAGGGATTTCGCGGAGGTCGAGGGCGACACATGTGCTCCGCCTCTTCCTTTAGGGACATTTGTGGAGACTAGAAGGTATGTCACAAAACAGCCAATCTTGAGAACATCATAGGCCAATTAGACCATTACAGGAATACGATTGTCACTCATGGTGTCGTCATTGGGTCCGTCCATCAGGACAGAAGAAGACGAGTCGTTATCCTCACCGCCACTGGAGAGGTTTGGGCACCGGTGCGGGAGGACATCGTATTCAACATTCCCGATTTTGTTCCCGTCGAACTCGTCGAACGTTGCGGGCAAACAAAATTCGTCACGGAGCGCACACACATTAATGCTCGAGTGGAGGTCTTGAAACATATCAGAGAAATGGACCGCAACATTGAGAGAACGTATAATTCTGTGTTCCAACAGAATAGCAAGGTGTACGACACGGTCAGGTCCCCCGACCCCCTGGAATGGAGCGAAACCTCCGTCACTAAGGTCGCACAAATAATTTCCCTCAACCCCACCACACTCATCCTCTTCGCAACCCATAAATTCCTCATGCACAATGCTCTGTGCTTCGTCGCCTCAGATAGCTACGAGACAACGCAGACCTTCCGTGTCCGACCAAAATCCCATGTAGACAACATCCGCCAGGTTCAGGATTGGTCGAGGCTCCGCGAAAGTCCAATCCAGCCTTTCGCTGAAAAGGCTCGGAAGATTATAATTGCCAGCCAGGAAACCCACATTGCCTCCCGAGAGGAGGCCCCCACTGTACATCCTGGCACGCATGACTGGACCGACACCGATCGCGAAATTCTCATGTTCCTTCAGCACTCCCTTCGCCGCACTCGTACCACACAATCGGACCCCTATTCCCTTGGGCAGTCCTTTATCCTGAAAAAAGTCCAACTTGTCCGGCCTCGTATCGACGATGCTGAAGTTCAGAATATTCTTGTCGACCTGGGTGTTTTGGCACCTTGGCAGGACCTCTTCGCATTGGAACCCTCCCTTGACCTCGACACTGAACCAGAGGCTACATCTTCTCGTATTAAAGAGAGAGAGGCGGTGGCTGCAAGAAGCTTCACTGCAAGGGCATCTTCGACGCACAAAAGCCCGCTGGGGCCCGAAGACTTCCATTCAACTGACCCGCTGGACTCTGTGCGTCACGACTTTGGCGACATGCCGGTCTTCGTCATCGACGAGGGGACCGCAGAGGAACTTGATGACGGAGTTTCTATTGAACGCATTCCATCGGAGCCAGGCAGTTTCTGGGCTCACATTCATATCGCAGACCCCGCTTCTATCATCCCCCCCACACATATGTTAGCGAAGGAGGCATCCATCCGTGCCGAATCTGCATACTTCCTTCACCGTTCATGGCCACTGTTTCCTCGAAATATAATGAAGGATCCTCGACATGGTCTCTCTCTTGGGTCGAGAGAGGAGGGACTGCCTACCCCGGTGTTGACGTTCAGTGTCAAGGTCAATGCTCAAGGGCAATTGACGGACTCCACAGTCCGCGCCGGCCTCATCCGGAAGATCCACATTGTCACCTACGATGAGGTAGATCTGGCTATGGGAGCTCCGGATATTCCACGCTGGTACCCCTACGGTCGTATGCGACCGCCAAAGCCACCGTCTCGCGTAACTCTGACCGAATCGCAAATCAAAGACCTTCGGGATCTCCATTCTATAGCAGGTCAATTCATCGCCCAGCGCCACAGGGATGGTGTCGTAAACCTCGGCCGGCCGACTGCTGAGTTTCATACTGTCATTGGACCACCCAAAGATGTATCCGGCCCCATTTTCGAGCCAAGGACCTTCCGAGGTTTCCCTGTGTTCGATCACAGCCTTGCTGAATCTCAGGATTTGGACAGTGGATCTCGCGGCATGGTCTCTGAGATGGCGAAATTGGCATCCCGGGCTGCATCACGTTTTCTACTGGAAAAAGGCGTCCCCATGATCAGGCGTGGGTCTGACCCCCGTGGGTTCATAACCTTCGGTGACACGCAAGAATTGCTTGATTTGCGAACGCCGAACAATTACGTCCCATACGAAGTGGGCATCGCCAAATTAGAGATACTCCCTATTGCCGAATACACCTTGGAACCCAAGGCACATTTTAGTTTGGGCATCCCCGAGGGAGAGGGTTACTGCCGCGCCACCTCACCCCTACGCCGTTACATTGACTTGGTCGCCCACTGGCAACTCCATCATGCGCTCCTTGGTTCCGCTGCGCCCACCTCCGCCCCATTCGACGTGGATCAGCTTTCAGAGCTGGCGGTCACCACTCATGTGTCTGAAAGGTCACTGCAGAGTGTGCAAAGTGGCCATATGAAGTACTGGCAGCTCATGCTTTTGAAGCGTTGGGCGGAGGGTACTGCGATGGGTATCGAACGTCATAACGACCCATTGCAAAACCTTGAAGCCATTGTCGTTGGTCTCCCCGCATTGAACTCGTCAACAAGCAAGTTCCACGTCGAGGCGTACATCCCACTCCTGGGCCTTCCGACGAGTATTGAGAATCTGGAAGCATCAGAGATTGATCTGCATCTGGGAACCAAATTGCCCGTCAAGGTCCAGAGTTGCCACCTCGGCGTGCGCCCCAAGCTCCTCGTCGTTCGAAAATAATTTCAATGGACAGATAACTGTACGCCTTAATAATATATCTCATCATATGTTAATCCCCACTGATATCTATTACTTGGCTGTGGCTGCTCGTGGCGTCATCATAAGGGGCTCGTGGCGAGTCCGTAGTGATGCATTGATGTGGTACCACAAAAAAATCGGCGACAAACTCGACAATGGCCCATGGGTCGATCGCCCTACGATAGTCACCTAGGAGATATCATGCCAGGAGATGATCTTCTTTCCAGGGCTTCAGAAATTACAAAAAATCTGCACTCAGAGAAAGGTTCCATCATTCCTTCTCACTCGATGACTCTGCGAACGTCTTGATCGTGTTTTTCAAAAATTGGACAAATTTTTCCTCGCTCGCTTCGCGTTCCTATCACTCTTCGTCGCCCCTTCTACTGGTCATCCTCTTGAATGCTTTGTGGCGGGTCGTAAGTAAATTCCTTTGTAAAGCAACCGGCTGAGATAGACTTTCTCAGCTCGTGTCCTTCGCGTCCTCCGTCAGTGTTCCACTGGCTCCCCTAGGTCGTGGGTTCCGCGCTTTATGAGCGAATCTTACACAGACTGAGATACAATCAGCAAACGTCGAGAGCGCGGTAATGTACGGCTCATTTTGGAATTTTCTGGTAAAAAAAATTGCGTAAATACATACGCAAGTCTTGAGGTCTTGAGGCCCGGGCATGGTCGAGAATTGGAGGCATTGATTCTGAAGATGAATATAAATTGAACTCGCCGTAGTGGCCCGGCCAGACCAAAAGTCGCCAAGCCGCGTGGGATGATTCACCAGGAGTGGTTCGATTTTTGGCTTGATCAAAAAGTTTATAAAATAACGCGGTTGGATTGGACACCTGTTTATTCGTCCTCCCGTCATGTCGTTCGCTGCTCACCTGAACGGCACGCTCCCGTTCCAGGATGTCTGGTCTCCAATCCTCGCCGATGCCAAGGCCTATGTGCCAGAGTCAAATTCATGTCTCGCTCTCCTCCTACTTATAAATACCCCAATAATTGTAATTCTTCTCAACGCGCTGTGGCAGGTGGTACGTGGTCTCCCCATCTTTTCCAAGTTTTCTTGCTAAACAAACCACCCCTGCATCTAGATCATCCCTCGCAGAGCTAACGAACCCCCAGTAATCTTCCATTGGCTACCCATCATTGGTTCCGCCATTTCGTACGGTAATGACCCCCTAAACTTCTTCTTTGCTGCTCGGGAAAAAGTGCGTTCTACAGTTGTTCATACGTTACCCTGGTCTTAACTCGAATCCTCACTTTAGTATGGCGACGTGTTCACATTCGTTTTGCTGGGTCGCAAGGTCACGGTTGCTCTCGGCCCCAAAGGAAATAATTTTATCCTGGGAGGCAAATCTACGGTTCTGAACGCGGAAGACGCGTATACCGTGAGTACTCGAGCCAAACACTGCGTCCATGAAGCTGATGCACCTCGCAGCACTTGACCACTCCCATCTTCGGCAAAGATGTGGTTTATGACGTTCCTAACGAAGTTTTCATGGAGCAGAAGCGATTCGTGAAAGTCGGCCTCTCATCTGACAACTTTAGAACCTACGTCGGCATGGTCGAGGAGGAGGTTGAGGACTTCATTAACCATGATCCTTCTTTCTCCGTCTACCAAGCCAATGGTGTCAATGAATGGGGCTCTTTCGACGTGCAGAAGGCTCTTCAGGAGATGACCATCCTGACCGCGTCGAGGACTTTACAAGGAAAGGAGGTTCGCGAGGGTTTGGACAAGTCCTTCTCCGGCCTTTACAACGACCTCGACGGCGGCTTCACCCCCATCAATTTCCTGTTCCCCAACCTCCCCCTGCCCAGCTACCGCAGACGCGACAAGGCCCACATCAAAATGAGTGAGTTCTACGTCGACATCATCAAGAAGCGACGTGCCAACGGTAACGTAAGTCCTTCATGCCTTCTTACCGCATCGATATATATATTTACACTCGTGTTATAGCACGGCGACCCCGACATGATTGAGGCCCTCATGCACCAGTCATACCGCAACGGCAAGCCGCTCAAGGATCACGAAATTGCGCACATCATGATTGCTCTTCTCATGGCCGGCCAGCACACTAGCTCTTCCTCTGGTTCTTGGACTCTTCTCCACTTGGCTGCCAACCCCGATGTCGCGGAGGCTCTGTACCAAGAGCAGGTGAAGCACTTTAGCAACCCCGACGGCACCCTTCGCTCCATGACCTATGAGGAGCTCCGTGCCCTTCCTCTTATGGACGCCGTCATTCGCGAGACCCTGCGCATGCACCCTCCCATTCACTCCATCATGCGCAAAGTCCGAGACGACGTCATCATCCCTCCCACGCTCTCTGCACCCTCGGAAGACTCGACCTACGTTATCCCGAAAGGCTACTATGTTCTTGCGTCGCCTGCTGTCAGCCAGACCGACCCCCGGATATGGAGGGATGCGCTCAAGTGGGACCCGTACAGGTGGAGCGACCCCGAGGGTGTTGCAGCCCAGGCGTTTGCGACCTACGCCGATGAGCACGGCGAGAAGATTGATTATGGGTTCGGAGCGGTCAGCAAGGGAACTGAGAGCCCCTATCAACCCTTCGGCGCTGGCAAGCACAGGTGCATCGGCGAGCAGGTGTGTATCTTTTGTTAGTGCCATAGTTCATTTCTGATGGGTCTCGTACATAGTTTGCCTACCTCCAGCTCGGAACCCTGGTTGCTACTATTATTCGCAAAATGGAGATCCGCATTGACAGTGTACCGGAGCACAACTACCATGTAAGAGTGCCTTGTGCCTTGAGTGAATTTTTCAACACTCATATTTTTCACCTCCCAGACCATGATCACAATGCCCAAAACTCCCCGAGACATCTCTTACAGGCGAAGAAAGTTCGGGAAGGATTAGATGCATCCCATGAACTTACTTACATTAATAGAGCATGTTAGCCTACATATTTTTATCCCAGCGTTTGGGCAATATATCCAGGTTTTGGCCCAAGTCACAGACAACAGCAAGGACGAAAAAGTTGATTACTCGTCGTCACCACCCTCGTCCCCGCTTTCCTCGTCGTCGCTAATGACTCCAATGACGCCTTCGGCGCCTTCCTTCTCTTGCAGTACTCTGCCTGCCTCGCGCAACTTGGCGCCAAATGCCTTGCGGGCTCCCACATTGGCACCGACGTCCCAGATCTGCAGCTTCGCTTTGGAACCAGCCGCTGCAAGTGTGAGAGGGTCGTCGGGGGAGAAGACAGTGCTGAACACTTTGCCCTATGCTAGAGTCAGTTTCACAGGACAACAAGACGGAATCACAGTGATACGTGCCACTCCGAGGTCCCTTGAGGCAACGAGACTGACGTTCCTCTTTCCGCCCTCTGACTCGTCCACGACATTCCACACTTTGACGAGTTTATCGGTTCCGCCAGTGACGATGCAGCCTTTGATGTGAGGATTTATGTCTATTGACGACACGGCGCCATCGTGAGCAGACAAGGTGAACCGTGCGGGTGAGGGGTTGCCGAGGTTCGAGGGGAGAGTCCGAATGTCGAAGTTGAGTACCAGACCGTTCTCAAGAGAGACCTACATTTTTCATGGAGTCAGTTCGTTCACTTGCACAACACCAGGTTCAGACGACTTACATAGAACCCGTGGTCTTCCCAGGGGTCCCACCGCAGAGCCTCCACATCGCTCCCCAGAATCGCACCAACGCCAGAGTCAGGCGATCGCGAATCAAACGTCCGCACAGTTCTGTCGTAGCTGCCCGTCAACAGCACGCTAGGCTCCTTCGCATTCCACTGTACCGCCTGTACCTTGTCCTTGTGCACATCGAAGCTCCGTATCGCACCCCCACCGGTTCCTTCTGTGCCCTCGCCGTTAATTGTCGGGTCCCGACTCAGGTCCCAGAGCTTCACTGTCCGGTCGGCACTCGCGCTCGCCAATAGATTCCGCTGGACCTTGTTCCAGCTGAGCCCGAGCACTGCATCGACGTGATAACCCTTCTCAACGCTACGGTGCTTGGTTTTCTTCTTCTTTTTCTTGCCTGTTCCAAGGGGTATTGGAACGTGCGCTTTAGTTTGATCGGGGCGGCCAAGGATGGAGGTAGGGTACATGGCTTCGACGACGTCAAGAGACCAGATCTCGATTTCGGGGTCAAGTGTGCCTACAGCGACGTAGTTTCCGAACCCAGGATTCGTCGGCGAGGGACCGGCGGATGAGGATGATGTGGGGGTAAAGTCCAACCACTCGAGGCATAGAGGGAAATTGGGTAACATGACATCGTGGTGGGCGTAGAGATTTTCTTGCGATTCGTCGTAGACATATACTTCTAGTTGCGAGATCTCGTCTTCCGTTTTTGCGATGACGATGAGATTGTCGGTAGGAAGAACTTCCAGTTCCTCACGTTCATCCTCGTCGTCCTAAGATTTTAGTTGAGCAGGTAGTTCTCGGAGGAAAGTATACATACGAGATCGTACCTCTTTTAGTGTGATATAAGGATCCTCCTCGTTGTCCCTGTAGTATGTCAGCCCCTTGATATTGCTGAAGGGACCAGCATCTGACATTTGGAAATCAGGTTAACCAAGAAGGAACCAAGAAGATCTCTAACCAGCAGTTTTGGCATCGTCGTCGTATTCATCCAGTTTGTACTGCGACAAGTCATCGTCTTTTGGTTTGGGTGCAGCGTCAACGTCCATTGCATCTTCATCCTCGCTTGATGCAGGATAAACATTTCTGCAACGAGAGGGGAAAATCGACGTACTCAACCCAGTTCTCTTCATCATCCCCGTCACCCTGATCATCGGCTTCGTCTCCTTCTGCCCCTCTACCCATGGATTGTGCAGCTGCGTGTGCGCGCTCGAGCTCTACGCGGGCGTCCTCGAGCTCAATGCGAGCCAAAGCACTGACGCGCTCGAGTTCCTTGTCGTCGAGGACATATTTTTGTGGGTGCTGTGCTGAGACGCCGCGCCGCACCCAGGCAACGGCAGATATTAGGCTGCTCATTTGTTGAGTGGATGAACTTTACTAGAAATTTAAGAAATTTGATCAACAGGAAATCGGATTTCGGAAAAGTTTTCTCAATCGCGCACGTGTCTGTGGCGTCATCGCATCACAGCGCTTCCGAGTCGCTAAGGCTTAATCCTGACGATTATCCGAATCCAACTAAGTATGTAGTTTTGAACTACCACCGCAATCGAACGTAGAACGTAGAAAGCATATTTGGTTGAAGTAATCCGTCGAAAATGTCACTATCCATGCAGCTCCGTTCACAAAGCGGATACCGCCTTTCCGACGTAGAAATTATATTTTCACCACATAGTACACCTTGTATGTTATTGCTTCAATTCAGCGGCTTTTTGGATTTTTAGGGTCGGCCAATGAGGAGGGTTGTTCAAAGGGCCTTTTTGCGTATTTCCCTCATGCTGTCAGTCGTTGGTCCACGATACATGATGAGCTTTTTTGGTGTCGATGCACGGGCGGGTTGCATTCGAGCGTAGAGTGATTTTTCAGGAGAGAGAAGGAACGGAGAACGGGAGTCGATTGGTCACACGGGGCGAAGGGGAATTGGTGTTTTTACTTCTTCATCCAGTTGGCCAAACTGTGGGTTATCTTTCGTACAATCCTCAGAGCTTCAGGACCTTTGGCGTCTTGTCCTTGATGCGTTCCCGTCAGCGTCCACCGTGTCTCTCATTCGTCCGTGATGGATCAGCTGACATGTCACGAAAAACTGACATTTCTTGATGGTTGGGTTGAGATTTTTACAGTGATGCCCACAAAGAAGTACAGCCATGACCATGGCATATGCCGCCAATCATGCATAGTAATGCTGAGGCCAGTTAGCATGGCAAACAAAAAATAAGATACAAAGAAACATACCGGGAATACCAATGCGACCACGAAGGCTTTCGGTTGTCACTGGTGACCTTTCCTTTCTTTCTATTGAGTGTCTGACGTCGGGCGAACATCATAGAGGCCCTAAGGAAATGCAGTGCAGGGTGATCACTGGTCAGTTTGCGAATGGATTCAGCACAGACGTTTGTGATAGAGGCGGTGTACGCAGGCCTTGCTGAGCATATCGCTCCTTGACAGATGGTACTTCGAACTTCAGGATCCTGAATGGCGCGAGCAGGAGCATAAGCTTTGGATTTATGCCCTGGCAGGCAAGTAAGCAGGGCGATATACCAGTCCTGTCGGACGAGGGGAGGCCACGGGCCACCACCTAGTACCTAGATTAACAATAATTAAAATCCGGCAGGTGATGTTAGCTCATGTTCTGATGTAGAACACCGAGGGAAGCGCTTGCGAAAGGCGTGTATTAGAGCCAAGTGAGTTTCTAGAGTGGCGAGTTGTGGCGATCTTCAAGCTTCAAGTTGCCAACCAAAACGATGATAATATATCATAAGTAATATATGCGGCCCTCCGGAATCCACGATTGCCTTATGTAATCATATTCTCAATCTCATTTCAACTTAAACCACCACGGTTGTTCAGCTGCACGACCTGCTAATTTTACGATGGTACGCCCCAATACTCTTTCCGAAGTCCATAACCGACCATAACTTACACAGAGTAACCGACTCGAACGCGAAGTTTTCGGAGGGTCGGATTCAGAACTCTCCTCTGATGAAGACGGTAAGACATGACATAGCAATGAGCTGCAGCATTGTATTCATTTAGTTTTCCAGAAATTACCCGCCAGGAGCCACCGAAGGCACAGAAGCCCAGGGCCTCCCAGTCCTCCCAACGGGAAGATGCCTACGAGTCTTCCGCAGGCGATAGCGAGGATGACTACCGCGACCAAAGGTCTAAACCATCTCAAAGTAAACGCCCGTTGACGAAAAAAAGAGTCCCTACGGATGGAAAGCCTTCGAGGAAAAGGAAGCGAAAGGAAGTAGTGGAGCTTGACTTGAGCGAGTTGCCGCCTGAGCAGGGTACGTCCGCACTAATGTTATGAAGTTCTATTTGCTGAGGAACTATGTTATATCAGCCAACAAAATCCGTCTCGATATGCAAATTGAACAGATTCTGAAGCCCAAGAAAAGCGCCCGCCGAAACAAGAAGAAGGCAAACGAGGAAGTCCTGGACAGTTTCGCGGACCACGAGGTTGCGCGCCTGCGCGAACATATGAATGCTGCTGCCGATGACGACCAGCGCGCAAATGTGGAGAAACTGCCTGCTTTATCGAAACTCAAACTTCTCCCAGACGCTATGGAGACGCTTCAAAAGTACGTCTTGGCACTTGCTGAGTTTGACCTTCCGCGCCCGTGTTCACATGATTCAAAGGGCATCCCTCGCCCAATCTATGATCGACAACAATCTCCTCGAAGCCGTCCGACGCTGGTTGGAACCCCTCCCCGACCGTTCGCTACCTGCGCTGAATATTCAACGAGAATTCTTCACCATCCTGCGCAAGATGGAGTTCATTGACAGTGCCGTCCTCAAGGAGTCTGGGTTGGGCAAGGTGGTTCTTTTCTACACGAAATGCAAAAGGGTGACGCCGGAAATCTCGAGGGTGGCCAGTGAACTCGTGAGCACATGGAGTCGGCCGATTATCAAGCGTTCGGCGTCTTATAGGGACAGGGTCATTCCTGTCATCGCGGACTATGGAGGCGATGGCGAAGGAAGCCAACCCGTGAGGGGAGAGAGGCTGAACGCGATCATGGCGAAGGCAAAGGAGTCCGATAAGCATCGGATCAAGAGGAATGCTGTGTCGATTCCGCAGAGGGAATTTGGCAATTATACGGTCGCGCCAAAATTCAACGCTGGTCTAGGTTTGGGTCTTGGAAGGGGGAGTGCTAGTGTCGATGAGGATTCGGCGAGGAGAAAGAATAACGCAGCACGGTTGAGGAACCTTACCCGCGGAAAACTGGTGGGGTAAAGGAGTGCACTTTCTTGAATCCCTTGTTATTTATTATGGTATCTTCCAACGTGTAATTTCTACGATTTTTGAAAGCTCATGAGGAAACCCAGGCACCGGTCTTTTTTCTCGTGATATAGATGTGAATGGAAACTGGGCGCCGCCACACTACTACTTGCCCGCAGCTGTACATACAGCGCTCTCCTTTTCCCATGATCATGTCGCGGCCTATTCAACGATGTCAGCAGTCTGAACAGGTCACCCTCGGGCCTGAAATATCTACCGTTCTGGATGGTTCCAATGTGTCACCGCAGCTGTCCACTGACCGGCCGAGCGACGGGTCCACTCATCATGGATTCAATACTTAAGCCCGCTGTTTCAGCAAAGCGCTCCCGACATGGTATCTTGGCTATTGGGCTTTACCCGCTTCAGAAGTGTCCGCGGCCTAGCTACATATACGCGTCTACTATGTGCACCATTCCAATGATATCTTGTCAACTCGAACTGCATGTCTATGGTACTCGCTGGTACTCGACATGACAATCATGACGGGTATACCGGGGACCCCGGACCAGCCCTTCTCTTGACATCTATAGTCATTCGTGTTACTCTAGTGGTCCACATCTTTGGCACTGCACTGCGAGTATCACGAAACCTGGAGCAGTGTGGGGCACCAGTCACCCCTCATTGACCGTCCATGCTATAGCTAGTCGGATCGGATGATAGATGGCAACGTTTTAACCTCTGATCGCGTGATGCACACTCCATAAAGGGGGCCAAGCCTATAAGTACTGAAGTCCTACTCTTACCTGTGTTTTCATTTTTGAACGCGGATATCCGTCAGTTCGTCCACACTGTGAGATGCTGGCGCAACAGTGGACGGCCCCATCCCAAACGGCATATGGCGTCTTTACAGCAAAATCATATTTATTACATTCGGCGGACATGTGGCGCTGTCTGCGGGCAGGTTACTATGTCGTCCCCAGGTGCCCGTAAAGCGCATGATATTCAATTCGAAAGCCCCTATCCTCGACCAACGTCCTCTTCTTCCCCACTCCCATTCCCGGCCACATCCACTCCACCGCCGCAGCTCACGGAATCCTTCAAGGCCCTCCACGCATTCTTTCCGATCAGTTCGTTATCTCTGATTGGCTCGAGTGCGTGTTTCGTTTCCCCCTTTTCCCTTTCTTCCCAGCGCATTCCCAGCCAGAGGGCAATGGAAACTCCAACTCCCCTTTGCCGTGTGGTGTGCCGTGACTGTAGCCGTCATCTTCAGCTTCTATTCGGGCCTACGGAGTCCAGGACCGGTTCTGTCAGGATTCGATGAGATACGTCGACAGGCATATGTACTCATGCGCCCCACGCCCACGTTCTACAACCTCAACCACTGGCTCAATGTGCGCATCGGTATTCTCAGCGTTCTTCATTGCGAAATCAGTTGGCTTCTATCGCTCGTGCGGCAGCAGTGCGCCATACTATTTGGTTCTGATGTCGTTCTTTTTAGTTTTGGAACAGGTGCGCCTTTGTTTTATTTTCGGCTGCTTCTTCGAAGCGTATTATTCCCCTGACACCGATGTTCTTCCCTTCACAGCCAATCGTCCAACAAGAGCACAATAGCATACCACAGGGCGCGCCGTACTGGTCCACATGCGATCTGCTTGTTAAGAACGTCGGCACGCGTTACTTCACCCATGCGAGTATGTTGGCGTCGTCGCCGGTGCGCGCTCCGTTTGCGTCATCGCCGAAGTCGTCTTTCACCGTGCGGGTCGTGCGTGCAGTGGGGCGAACAGCGGCCGGGAAGGTAAGCTAGGAGTGCCACATGGACGGTAGCTCTTTCATATGAGCCTGAGTTAATGCCACGCCATGCTTTTCGTGACTGAACAGAGCTTGCGCGGAGTCCGGACGGAGGGCAGCATGCGCTAAGCTCACACCATGTTGCATGTAGCCCGAATTGCTCAATTCTTTTGAGCCATGGCACGCATGAAGCGACGCCCTGCGCGTTGGTGAACTTGGGGAACCTGGTGAAGAAAAAAAAGACAAAATCACGCTGGACACCACATCATGGGGCGACAATCTCTGGTGCTGGTGCGAAAGCTTCTTATATTGGACGAAGGCAAGTCGACATGTTGCAAACTTTGGCTCTTGACTTGACTGTGACCCTGATCGCTATCCAGTCCTTGACCTGGCGCGTCGTCATGATCGGGTTGCGATCGGGCCTTGTTGATTGAGTATTAGATGAGCGGATGCCGATCACGGACGCTGATAAGATTCCCTCTTATTTTTGCAGATGAACCGCAATACTCGTGACGACTTGGTGGATATGGATGTGGAACATTCAGGTGATAAATTAAATAAAAAATAGGAGGTGAGCTGAGGTGAGGCGTGGAGTTGAAGTCTTGAGGCATGGAATGGATGCTCGTCTTCTGACGCGATGCGTCGAGTAGTTGGTAGGAACGAGCTTGGATGAATGTTGCGAGATACGATGAAACGAGGAGGATTATCATTCAAGCAGACGGAGATATTTTTTTCGCGACATCTGATGGACGGGCACGCTGCAGGGCACGTTGCCCAGTTTGACAGGCACGGATCGGAGAATGAAAAGTGGCCACACATAACACGTTGTTGCAACTTACATCCTGATTTCTCGCTTTGTTACTTACTCTCTGCGGCCCTTCCTTTCATTGAATGCACGTAACCCGCCCGCCGGGTATGCCTGCCCTGCAAATTGTCATGCCCCGCCCTCAGCTCCCCCGTTCTTGTTCCTCCGTCCAATCCTCTGTTTCCTCTCCCCGAACCCCTCGCACTCCTTCTTGCACCGGCACCTCTCTCTTTGCCTCCTCGACCAACAGGAACAGCACCGATAGCTGGAACAGCTCCAATGCTGCTGACGACCTGGAGTGGGATTGGAAGCCAGAGCAACTTCGTTTACTTTCACGCGTATGTCAACTTATCACCTTCTTCAAGCTTTTTTTACCAATGCGACCGGCACAGACACTCGACGCGTTGCCTGCCCACCTTGTTACACCATTCAATGGCCCAATTCCACCGTCCAATCTTTTGGATAAAATTGCCCGTGGTGTCTCCCAGGCCAAAGGACCCGTTGACTGGCCCCACTCACTACGCGCGACACGCGTCAAGCTAATCGAGCTTTCTCGTGCGCGTGCGAAGGAGGAACAGGGCCTTGTCTACTCCGACATCGACGCCGACGAGTCCAACGATCTTCCGAGCTACAACAGATATCCTGACTCGGCCGGTCAAGGCATCAAACGGCCGCTCTACAGGCAATCGAGCATGGATTTCATGAACTCTGCTGACCTCAGAAACTCTGAAGGGATCGACTGGTATGTTTTTGTTCTCCCTACAATACAGCCCTTGACCGATAAATTATTCTAGTCTATCTGACCGCCTGCAACGCCCTGACCGACTGATCCCCAAGACCCCTTTCCATCCCTACTCGCGCCACTCCCGCAGCCGCCTCTCATCCCCCGCGTGCTCAGTGTCACTCATTACGCCCTCCACGCCCAGCTCATCGACACTCAACACCCTCGCGTCGTTCTCATCCGCGAAGCGTGCCCTGCGCCGCAATTCCTCCAATCTTTCCTCCACATCCGCCTCTTCGATGTCCATCGTAAGCAGCAACGGTGGCGCAGCACTCCCAGACCCGCGCGTCCAGCGCGTCCGCCACTCCGAGTCCTTTTATGCCCCGCCACCTCCGCTGAAGGACATCAAACTCCCCCCTTCCCCCCACAAAGAGAACTTGAAGGATACGTCCCCCGCCGCTGGAGTGAAACGCGCGCCTTCGTTTAGTGCCACTGCCCAGGAGGCTAGACGTGACCGCCAGGTCTTTGGGGGTGCTCTGAATGTCACCGGGAAGGAGGGCAAGGACCTGTCAACGTACCCATCATCAGACGAGGAAGAGAAGATCCGGTCCAAGGGAGCCAAGAAGATGCGGGTCAAGGACTTTGGGGGGCTGGTCCCTGCCGTCTCATTAAGCACCGGAACACCCCCCTCTTCGTCGCTGACAAAGAAGACGAAGAAGACTCCCTGCGAGGACTGCAAGTCCCCCAAGTCCCCAACACCGAGCAAGTCGAAGAGGAGTCAGAGTCCGAAGCCCCCTGTTGAGGCCACCGCCAAGCCGACGGCAGCCACTGAGGCTAGGAAACACCCCCGGGCAACCCCTATGAATGTGCAACGTAATCCGAGCATCTTCGGGGCCGAGCTCCCGCACCTGCGCAGCCCGCCGGCTTCCTCCCCCCCTCAATCACTTTTTTCTCCTCTGTCCCCCTCTCGCCTCCAGCCGTCTCCTTGCTTACCTGAGCCTAGTCCGGCGTCGCCTGGGTCACCTGTGCCGGCGACGCCACACGAGCCAAAAGTGAAGACCCTGCGACGTGTGCAGCGCCTGACGCTTGGTCGGCGGATATCGTTCGGGAGCCTTGTTGCGCCTGGGGACGATGCGGATGGAGAGGAAGACTTTGAGGACACAAGGGGGCTCAGGAGGCAGCGCGAGCTTGGACAGCTTGGAAGTGCATTTCAGCTACTATGAGCGCGCGCACCCCAAGGAGGAAAGAAGAAAGAAATCTGCCTTTGGAATTTGTATATTTTCTGTAACAACATCTGGAGGGCATCTCGTCATAGACTCGTCATGGATGACGCATCCGCTATCAACCCCGCCACGACGCTGAGGTGAAATTCAAATTCCCGCCCTCGCGACTGGTAATTGGCTGGTTACAGGCACCTCCTTATTAATATCAGCGCCTCACTTACATCCTCTCACACTCCTTCCATCTTCCTGTACTTTTTACCTGGCTCACACTCTTTCCAAGTCTCCAATAGCTTCTTCAAAGAGGCCCTCACGCTCATTGACGCTTCTCTCATATTGTTTGTTCTTTCTTTCTCTGCTCCTCCCCTATCGGATACGGAATTCTTCTTTTGGACCTATACGGTATCGGCTTGCCGTATACCTACGTCTTTCATTTACCATTTCCCCAGTTACATACTGACTCGCGCACAAACACACTCATTCACTCGCCTGCATCGCTCACATCCATTCACTCACTCACCCACATCTACATCCCTCGTCACCCGGAATCTGCTCGGAACACAACCACATCCATCTCACCCACCCAACATACAAACGATTCCCCACATTTCATCGTTACCCCATTCTCGTACCATCTTTGCTGCCCCGCTTCATCATATACAGTCGTGACCGGTGGTCTTTCCATTGCGCTGTTCAAATCCTCCGCGCACCCCATCCCTTTACGCCCCACTGATTTTGGCTGGTCGATTTCACTTCCCCGCCTCATTATTCGCGTTTGCTTCTTGTTGCATATTGACTTCCCCTTTCCATGGCGAGCCCACGACTTGATTTTATTCCCTTTTATTATCATCACTCAGACGCGCATTCCTCTGCCCATCCTTCCTTGACTTCTTTCTACTTACTTGTGACTTGGCCAACTCCGATTGGCAGGTTGACGGTAACCATATCCATTATATACTTAGTTGTGTGTATGTCCTTGTGTGTGAATACGTCAATAAATTGGACTGTGGTTACCGTTCTGGAATGGGCAAGCGCGCTAGGCGGTACTTGATCAGCATGGGATCGAATGGGACGATAGATGCAATTCTGAGATTGGAGCTGAAGCATTGAGAAAGCTCAGGCCCAAGGGGCAGGGGGTGAATTGCAATCGATACATCGATACATCATGGTTGGTGGTGTAACAGCAGAAGTGTGTTACTGTATGATGCCAATGACACGATGGCGATGGCGGAGATACACATGTGGCCGATAAATGTGGACATACGAGCATCCACAGTTCTGGCTGACAGTTCATATCATCCTCGAGGCCAGACGCGTCTTCTTACACACTTCCGGAGGTATTTGGTCGAGGGATTCATGTGTTGGAAACTCGGGTAACGTGCTACGTGATGTAGATGGGACATGAGAGTTCATGAGAGCTGGATGGGGCGTTCGGAGCATGTCTGGCGGTACCTATGGCCGGGTTGCACGGTACGGTACGTAGGTTGTCTGCACCCCCACAAAGATGATCGCTCGGCAGGGAGGGAATTGTGGAAGACTGGGATTCGTTCAATTACCCAGCTAGGGACTGTCGAAAGTGTTGCGCCATTGGCAGTGATAGACCGTGCTGGTAGGCGAACGAAAGACGGCCACAGCGTCATCGGATGCCTGTAAAAATCGACCAGGGGTTAAAGTTAAAAATGGATCAGAATACGCCGCTGAAGTTCCAAGGCGTTTTGTCAGTATTTGGATGTACGCCGTCTTCCTCGCGCGACTGCGTGAATTATGCTGAGGATTTGGGAACGCTCATGATTGTACATGACCTCAAAAGGTCGGCTAAAGATTGTGAATAACTGACAGTGTCCACGCACTGCGACGTGCGTTGAATCCTCAAAAGTCATGCTGATTGTCTCAGCGATTCGGAACATTGCGCGCAAGCTATCAAGTTTCTCCAAAATGATGTTTTTGGATTGATACAATCTGGATTCCTGTAGCAACATGCGCCTCTCAGTGACTCGTTTGTTCAGAATGTGGAATAGATAACGCACTACGACATGTCCAGCACTGGGTTGCATGAGAGGCAAGACATCTCCAAATTACTCCGACAACGCTGCCGCCGCCGTCGTCTCTGCATGTGCGAGCTCTTTTTGTCTCCGCTCTAGAATCTCCTGTCGCTTTTCCGCCAATAGAACTGATGCTCTCTGGTCCCACTGATATGCCCAGTATCCAGCATAACCAAAAACGGCCATGGATAGTAGGTGACCTCCAGGGTCTGCAAAGAAAACGAAACAGCCTTAATTTCGTGTTACGGATAGTCAAACAGTCGTCCTACGCACTGTCAAGGAGATTTCGTTTCTGTATGCCAAGCTGGCCGACCCTCGCAGCCAACCCGAAGGCAGAGAACCCGAGAATATTGGCCAGGAGCGACATAAGTTGTATTGCGGAACACTGAACAGTTGACTGAACAGTTGGTCGGACTCGTCAAAGCTTCTGGTAAGCAAGGACACATAATAGCACAGCCACAGATGCGATATTATAACGACCACTGGTTTCCAGACGCCACACTGCCTCCAACGATTCGCAACCAGCCATCGATTCTCTCTTTTAAACCTACCCACCATCATGTCGTTCCAAGAACCACTTCAGTCCTCAACCGCGCAGAAACTTGAGATTGCGAGGCAGAAGAAGGACAAGGGAGATCAGGCGTACAAGCAGGGCGACACGAAGGCTGGTAAGTACCCCATCCCCTTCGAATGTTATGCGGCTTTCCAATTGTGTTGAAGCATTGGTGCCCTACCACGAGGTACCCATCTCTATCTGCGCGTCTTGGGTTGCTCTGATCACGGTTTAGGCGTTGTTGTTCCTCAAAGGGCTGGACAAGTCAGTAGCGCGACACTCTGCATGAGATTACACTGATTTCTCCTGTGCTTCTAGGAATGCCTTGGAGAGCATTGGAGTAGGCTCATCGGCACCTGCTTCCAAGGATAAGGATGGGAAAGATATAAAGGAGAAGACTGAGGTAGGTTGCATCTTGGAACAAAGATCGCGCCACTCATTGACCGCATTTCAATCATAACGTACAGGTAGACGAACTCATCGAGAAGATCTACGCGAATATGAGTGCTTGTCACCTCAAGAATGAGAACTGGAAGCGAGTGGTGGCGACGGCAGACGAAGTGCGCAACGAATTACACGTGTACATCGGTTGCATCTTCTAATCACGCGTCTTCTAGGTTCTCTCCAAGAACGAAACACATTATAAGGTGATGTACCGGAAGGGAAAGGCCCTGGGAGAGTTGGGATTCCATGAAAAAGCTGTAAGGATCCTGGAAGTTGTGAAGGAGAAAAGCCCGACAGGTCCGTGGTCCTCGCTCTATTAACTTTTGATGCGCTCAAATAATTTCACTATAGATGCGGTACTCGTCGATGAAGCGATTGCGAGGTTCCGCAAGCTCGACAAAGAGAGTGAGCGCGCTCATAAGAACAAGTTGAGGGGTATGTCATATCTCAGTGCTCTCTTGAAGGCCATTCTTCATCACGATGGCAGGTTTCTTGAACCGCTCCGAGAAGGAGAAAGCGTCTGCAGTGGATGTATGACAACAAGTCTCTTGAGTTCTCTGTTCACAATTGTTTCAATATTGCTTTCCGCGTATGTATCAAATTAGCTTTCTTTCCCTCCATCCATCCATCAACGGCTTTCGAGAACATTTACATAACATCGGGTTTACATATGCACATAAGAATACATCGGCGATCGCACGAGCACAGAATATTTATCCTTGGTAAGGATCTCTCTCTAGGTGAGCTTCGCGACTTTGGTTTCGATGAAATTTTCAAGATCGAAACCTGCTTCGGGAGCCTTGACGACGCCGGCTTTCTCAAGGACACTGGAGGTGGATTAACAAGATGTCCTCGCTGGGATTCAAGATGATACCTACCCGAGCGTGTCTGTGACGACCTTGCGAGGAATCTCGAGGCACTGCTCAGGATAAGATACCGTCTTGAGCCACGCCTGGAATAGCCAGTATTAGATATTCAAGAATTGATTGTAACAGATGCATACCTCAATATCTTCAGCAGGATATCCAAAGGTGGTTTCGATGAATTTCACATTCGCGTGATTCCGACTCTCTGCCGAGTTGAAAGAGCGGACATATTCCGTTAGATGCCCCAAAAAAGCGCGAACATGTTCCGGCTGAGCGCGAGTAGGGTGGGCAGCAACGAGCCACGACGGCCAAGGAGTGGGTACCGAACCGATCTGACGATGAAGAACCGCGAACGTAAGAGGAGGTTGACATATTTCCTGATCTGGCTGATGAACTCACAAACTTGACTTCCCCTGCGTCGACGAATGGCTTCGTGGTAAACCATTCCCACATGAAGGCGCTGGTCGAACCATCGTTGACAGAATTGATGAGTCCGCGGATGTCGTTGTTCACTGGAGTTGCAGGTCTTAAGACTTCATTGTATAGTGTAAAAAGACTGACTCACCCTGGAACTTAAGATTATCTGTGGACCACCCTTGTTGAAGAGCCATGACGTAGGCCATCGTTTGGCTGCCGCTGTGGGGCTGCGTGAGCTCACAGGTATTGACTGAAGTCGAAAAGATAAAAGAATTCTACCTTCCAGGGCGCGAAATTCCAATGGTAGTCCCTTCTAGATCGACGATAGATTCATGTTTAGCATCTTTTCCAGCAATTACAGCCCTGTTCCATCCTCATGAGATCTCACCGAAGACGAAACGTATGACGATGTTCACCAGTTAAGAGGCGTTGACACGAAGCTTCCGACCAGTTTGTAGGCCTTCGACCCATTGGCTATTCCAGAGATCAGCGCATCAGTGAGTGCACTGCAAAGGAGAGCATGGTATAAATTTGGCAAAATAACAAGCTTGAGTGAGCTTACATCGCAACGTCAATCTCGTCGTTGGTCAGCCTGGAAATTAGCTGCCCAGTGCCGCCTGCAATGTTTACAGGTGAGCAAAAGAAGTGGTGCATGATAGTGAGAGGTTTATCTGACGCACTTGGACACTCGACGAGAGTGAACGTCTTTCCCTCATCGGCAGCAGCAAACTGAAGCAAAGGTGACGAGAAATGCTCCCGAACTGTGATCGCAAAATGCCTTCAGATGTCGTCTGAATGCACAATTTTTGGGACTCTTACCATATCCAACTCGCAAAGGCATCTTGGGAAAGGATTGGGTTTCACAGGAAATCGAGGAAGACTCAACGCAGCCGACAGTCGATAAGATAAGGTGAGAGATAAGATCGATCACCTTAGACCAATCGCAACTAACGTGACCGTGTCCCCGCGTTCGTGGACATCTTCAAGTTCAAGTTCCTAGGACCTAAGTTCCTTAGGCTTGTACTATCCGCCTGGCTGTTGCTGTAGCGCGTCAACTTTTCTAATTTTTGGCATGACTGGCGCTCCTATCAAACCCTCGATAACCGTCGAATTGCTTCGAAGTTACTTTGGCGTCGTAAAGGACCTGAGAGCATACCTTTCCGAGATCCTAGAACCACCTTCTTATGTGGACAATTCGATTCTGTCCCAGGTGTCTGACATTGTACCGAAAGACACCGACACGCCTCTTTATAGGGCTCTTATTAGCACCACATACGTGGCTTTCAACGTGAAAGCTCAGAGTGCCGTTAGACCCCCATTCAAAGTGTTCTCGGCCAGGACAGATATGCGAGAGGTATCAGCCGCTATCTCATATAAGTGTATACTTGACCCTAACACCATTTTCAGGTTCTTGACAAGGCTCAGGAAAGGATATTCAGGAGCAATGATACTCAAAATATAATCACTGCAGGATACCGACGTGTGAGTCCAACCGACAGCTTTATTTGTCGCTGACACCGATCTTTGCGGCCAGTCTTATAGAGACGGGGATAGAGGAAGGCAAGGCTTGGCTCGGGTTGGCATCACAAATATTTTCGTGAACACCATCGTGACAGCTCTCCAGGCGCCTGAATGGGACCTACTCCTGCGGCGGTGAGCCCAACGTTTGTCTTTCCGCGCCCGATGTTAAAATCATACTAGCATCGGGGTGGATGCTATGCTACACCTACTTAGCGAAACGAGCATCTTTATATCCCTTCCCAATGGATGTCTTTGCCAAATGACCGGCAACCCCATCATCTATGCAGTGCCAAAGAAGCTCGGAGAATTGGCGAACCCCACACAAGTAAGGATACAGGCCGTCAGTGAGAAGAGATCGCTTCCGTTCAATGATGACAAACGGCCCACGAAACGGCTCAAGTCTGAATCAACCACTCGTATGGCATCTACCACGCAGCAGAGTGTTCCTATCAAGTAAGCCTAACGTGGCCATTTGTTCTACCGGTATTCATTTTGCCAAAGCCACACCCCTGCAGACATTCCATTAGTCCGTGCCAGATCGTTCTACTCGAGACCGAAGATGTTGCCGCACACCACTCGGATAGTGGTTGGGCTTCCAGAACAGCGTTTGTTGTGGGTTTTTGCATTCAAGGATAGATATTTACCATCCCATAGATATACTCAACCGGATATATTCCTCCTTCGAGCGTCCAGCAAAGGTTGAGCCAGGTTGTTATGTGGATCCCGATCCACGAGAAACGCAGAAACATGCTCGTCACCTCTCGAAATACATCTTTCCTCGACAGTACGGTCTCGCGAGCGCATTCTCGCACGATTTATCCAAGAAGCAAGCGTTTGTCTTCCCGGATTACACGGATAAGGAAGCAGAAATCAAGGTCTGTTGCATTGTTCGTCTTTAACCTGTCTGAATTTGAGAAAAAGCAGGCGAAAGGAACTTGCAAAACTCCCAAAAGGCTAAGAGAAATCCTACCCCTTCTCGAGACCATGCTTTGGAGGCACAGCAAATGTCGGTATAAACCACTGCGGGACAAGGTTTGCCCTTCTAAGGTACTCAATCTACCCTACTCTCATTGTTCATAGGCTCATACACGTTTAGTTACAAAGTACAGACGGAAAGCGCCTCGAATCGAGTGTTATCCTGGCGAGTTCTCTCCTTCCATTTGACGTCTTCTTGGTATTTAAATCTGCCCCACAGGAATGCATTTCGGAGCAGTCGATACTACTTAGCCAGCCACCACTGGGCGGGGGCAACACCTCCTATGATTCGTCCGGCAACCTCATACCCCCGTTTGGGTTGACTCAGGCGGAGCGGTATACAAGATCAAAACCCCGCTTTGCCGATTTCGCTTGTCCAAACGTCGAGGTTTGCACTGTCACTCATCTGCACCAGTAGAACCTCATGTATAAACTTACTCTTTGAGGTTTTCCGCTTTGTCGCTTTGGTGACGAAAGCGGTCATACCGAAGGCGTTTTGGGGAAGTGAAGCTAACTTTACCGTGGTCCTTTCATGTGCGTATCTATTTGTGAGGCATGCTGCTTATTTGGACTTCCAACAGATGTCAAGGAGTTCATCCAGTGTCGGCGCTTCGAGACTTTGACCTTGCACCACATTGTCCAGGGCTTTAGTACGTCCGCCTGCGACTGGCTGATGTCGCCCGGTGCGCCAGCCCTCCAGCAATCCAGAGTATCAGTCTCAGATGCCCTGAAACGCCGGGAACTTCTTGAGGAATTTATTTTCTGGTATTTCGACTCCTTTGTGTCGTCTTTGTTGAAGGTACGTCCAGGCGTAAGTTTTGCACCGACCTCAATTGCGACAGCTTTACTTTCGTAGACCAACTTCTACATAACGGAAACCTCGGCGTTCCGGAATCGGGTGCTCTATTTTCGTCACGACGACTGGGAAGGGATGTGTGCACCGCTGATCGAACGTCTTGCCACCGGTACGTTCTTAAAGATGACCGAGGAGGAAGCAAAGGAGGTCCTGCGCCAACGCACTTTGGGGTTCTCATTTGTCCGTTTGCTACCGAAGGAGACGGGCGTACGGCCAATAGTAAACCTCAGACGTCGGAAGCCGATCCAAACTGTCCGTGCTGTCATCCTCCCAATCCTTTTCTAGATCTGTGTTGAGCCTTGCTTCTAGTGTGGACAAGCACCAGGACATTCGATCAATCAGATACTGCAGGGTGCCTTCCAAATTCTATCATACGAGAAGGTACATTTTAGCGTTCATTCAATGTCGTCGTTGAATGCATCTTTACCTTTGTAGCAAAGGCTGCCCGACAGGCTGGGCGCCTCTGTGTTCAGCCCCAACGACATACACCCGAAACTCAGGGATTTTAAATCACGCTTGCCTCGCCAACCTGATGGAAAATTGTAAGTCTACCTACATTCCCTTTCTTCTAGGCGGAGATACTGAACCTATATTCGAGGCCACGCCTCTACTTCATCAAGGTCGACGTCCAAGCCTGTTTCGACACCATCGAACAAACCAAGCTGCTTGAAATCTTGCGGGAACTCATTTCTGAGGTAAAAATTCTCCATCATTCTCCCTACCAGATCGATTGACCCAATTTCTACCCATCAGGATCGCTACATGACGCATAAATACGGTCAAGTGCAGGCTGCGACAGGGCGCATAAAACGGCAGTTTGTCAAGAAAGCTATTCCAGACGGTTCGTGGCCGCATTGAACGTTTTGTGGAACCGGTCCCTTACGATTACACTGGAGACAGACGACCATCCCCATTTCCTGACATACGCAGCAGAGCTCGCTGGCGTTCTGCGGAACACCATTTTTGTGGATCAGATTGTCTACCCTTTTGTGACGAAACAGAAGATCCTGGCGCTCCTCGAGGAGCACATCACAGAGAATATCGTCAAGGTTTGTGTTGGCTTCCTGTTCGAAGAATTCGAGTTGAACCGCCACTTGCCTGCGTGCAGATTGGATCCCACTACTACCGCCAGACTGTTGGGATACCGCAGGGATCAATCCTCTCCGCAATACTGTGCTCCTTTTTTTATGGGGACCTCGAGAGGAAACGGTTCAAAGAATTTGAGGCCGACCTCGAGAGTGTACGTCTTGCTCCTCTGGTGCGCTTGTGAATCTAATTTTTTTTCACAGGTGCTGCTTAGATTGATTGACGACTATCTGTTCATCACGACGAGCCGGGAAATGGCCCTTGAGTTTCTGAAGATGATGAATGAGGGTACGTTGACGGACTGTTCTTTCGCAATATCGCATAAAAATGCGACGCAGGCCATCCCGAATACGGGTGCTTCATCTCGAAGGAGAAGACTCTGGCAAATTTCGACTTTGACGACCAGGTATCGAATGTTACTGGACCGAAGCAGGAACGTGAGTACTCATAGCTGCACTACGATCGCCCACGATTTGGATTGACGCTCGGTGATAATAGGATTTCCGTGGTGTGGCCATATGATCCACATGAAGGATCTGTCCGTCACTGCCGATTATTCTCGATACAATGGCACAAGTGCGCCTATATCTGCATGTTTGTTTATGCTGACGGTTGACTATGGATGCTCTTTTTAGCTCTGCGCGATACCCTGACTGTTGACAGAGGGCGCCATCTCGGCATCGCTTTCGGACAGAAAATGCTCTGGTGAGTGCCTCGTTCTGTGCTGTTTATCTTCCACGACGTGTATTTTCTAGGCTTGCAAGGTCGAAATGCAGCGCAATATATTCCGACTCAGCTCTCAACACGATCGACGTGATATATCTGAACGTCTATCAAAACTTCCTGCTCTGTGCCATGAAGATGCACGGATACCTTTGTGATTGGGGTCGCAAGTCCCACAAGAACTCGCCGTTCATTTACAGTGCGTTCAAAGCTGTTCCTTCTTTGGAGAAGTGACTCACGATTACACTCTCCTGGAAAAGACACGATCCAGAAAACGATAAACAGTTCCTACTTGGCACTGCAAAGCAGGATGGCCCATATAGCGCGTCAGGACGCGTCGGGCCGCCAGAGGGCGGCCCAGAAGCTCGTCATAAAATGGTGATGACACCGGCCGCCTCGTACGATATTCATGCTGAACGACACGCAGGCTCGGAACCCACGCGTTCCACACGGTGTTGAAGAGGAAGCCGAGCAAGTACACGTCAATTCTCCGGTCTCTGGACTTGGAATTGTCGCGGCCTCGGAGTCGCCGATACAGCAAGCAGTTTTCGGCGCTGATTCGGGAAGGACAGGCGGGATTGGCTGAGATTATGTTTTGATGTGTCACAATGTTTATGTTATCCCGAGATGGCCGATGGCACGTGAAATGTCGGGTTGGTGACTGCGCTCATCGTCGATTCGTCGATGCTCCCCGAGGTCACGCCCAGATTGCTCAGCACTCTCCGCCGTACCGTATATATCACGTCCGCTGCAGCCCGCACTCCCTGCTCTCCATACCATCGTCGCCGCGAAATCTTCTTTTCAACTAGTACTGTCATGTCCAGCTTCTACACTCTCAAGGCTGAACGTCCTGGAGGAAAGATCTATGACTTTGCTGATCTCAAGGGAAAGACGGTGTTGATTGTCAATGTTGCTTCTGCATGGTATGTTCTACGCTCATGTGTTGCTTTGGGTGCACCTCAGGCCCACGATCGTGGTTTGTAGCGGATTCACCCCCCAGTATAAGGGTAAATATCTTTCTTCGCCTGTCTTTCGTTCTCTCATCCTTTTGTTTGTGATAGGCCTGCAGGCTCTCTACGACAAATATAAAGACCAGGGCTTTATTATACTCGGATTCCCTTGCAACCAGGCGCGCCTTCCTCCCACTTCTACGGTTAACGTACCTCTGGTTTACGCGTGACGACAGTTCGGTGGCCAGGAACCGAAAGGCGATTCTGAAATCGCAGAATTCTGTACGCTGAACCACGGCGTCACCTTCCCCCTCATGAGCAAGTCGGACGTCAACGGGGACAACACGAACGAGGTGTACAAGTGGCTCAAGGAGAAGAAGTCTGGTCTCTTGGGACTTACGCGAATCAAGGTATTCCAGACATGCATCCATCATCGACTACGAACGAATCACTCACGCTTTGCAGTGGAACTTTGAGAAGTTCCTCGTCGACAAAGAGGGCAACGTCGTTAACCGCTGGGCATCCACGACGACGCCAGAGGCTATCGACGCGGAGGTTGCCAAGATCCTATGACTGCACACAGAGAAATCGTCGAAGCTGTGAATCATTGATATCGTTGATGTGATTTTTATATGAAGTATCCTGCTCAGTGGCGTTATTCAATCTCACGGACATGGATGTTGAGTGGCGCTATCTATTCTCGCGCGAGCTGGGTTTCTCTATGCTGTTCGAATGTTTCTCAAGCTTTGAAGAGACGAATATCTATTGTCTAGACTACAAGAGTGGCAAACAGTGTCTAGGAAGCGAGACTTGGCGCCTTAAATAGGCCAGAGTCCCAAACGTCTGTAGATGGCTGACAATACCTCCTTTTCCCCAGACAGCGACCGCAGCATTTACTTCGACGCACCGCTCGCACCTCTCGCCCTTGTAAACATGTCCTCTGTCCCCGAGAACGCTGCTGCCGGCCCCTCCGTCGACAAGGCTCCTCCCGGCGCGTATGACGTCACAGAGAGAAACGACGCCGACCGCGAGAGCTCGCTCGGCTGGCTGCCAGCCACCGACCAGCCCCCAGAGACGAGCAAAGGCGTGAAGTCGCCGTCTCCGACCGGACTTCATCGCGCAGCCTCGAGACGGAGCCTGTTCACCGACCATGAGGGCCAACCCATCGACGGGCCGATGTTTCTCGGTGGCGCTGCGACAACAGGGCCCCACGCGCAAGCCCAGCCGCACGAGGAGCTGTCGGCGCGCACGGCAAATGCGGACGCATCGTTGTCGCGCAAGGACAGGTCTAGAATCGCAAAGGCTGAAGGTGTGTGTTGTGAAACTAGAAGTGATGTCAATCGCTAAACTTTGTCTTTCTCTCTCCTTCCAGCGAGGGACGGGAAGCTACTATCCAAAATTATCAGGGACGAGGGAAGAGTGGAGAAGGAGGCGTTGAACATCGCAATCAACGAGCTTGCAGGTTACCAGAAGATTCAGGCCCGGGCAGTCAAGGTCAGCCCACTGTTCCTCCACCCACGCATACTTAATTCACATACCCACCACCTCATTCACAGGCCGAAGCCGAAGCCAATGCTTCCCGTTCCAAGATACATGCCGAGTTTCAGAAACAAGAGGCGCTATACTTGGCCGCACGCACCAAGTTCGAGGCTGTGCAAGCGCGCTTGACGTCCGAGGACGAGCGGGTGGAGATTGTGCGGAACAACGCCAGGGATGCCACGGAGAAGCTGCAGGATAAAAACCAGGAGGTCGATGGATTGCGTGTCATGTACGGCGTGGACGAGAGGGAGCGCGCTGCCCGGCTCGCCGCCATTTCCGGCAGAGTGGAGAATAGTCACTCTGTGGGTGGAAGCTGCGTTATTGCTTGAGTGAATATTCCCTTCAACCTGGGATTTTATTATACCTTCACTCTTCCCCTTTTGCCCAGCGTCCTATGCTCCAAGCTCGTGTTGTAGTAATCGTCGAGTAAATACATAAGATACATCGCAGCCATCTGGTCCGCTATCCACGGAAGTCAGCGACAACTTCCCGCTCATCCGCCACGAGTACGTCCTGCCTGTCAGGGTATAGCGCACTTACAACCTCTTTTTCCAACCATCGCTTCTCTTCTTTGGGACCAATAGGTGTCAGGGTATAGTGTATCGACAACGCAGAAAGAACTCCGCCATATGCGTGCGATATGCCTACGTTCCGCAGGTCAGACAAAAAGAGGGAGGGAATGAAAGAGGGCATACCGGTATCAATGATGACGATCTTTCCATTGCATCGGGCCACGATACCCTGACAACAGTATCAGTGTCCGTATCACGTCTGAGCGGGAGAGAAAATACTCGCTGTGAAATCAGGCGTGTGGCCCATGATCATGCGTCGCGTACCAGTCTTCGCAAGGACTTTCTCGACGTCCACGCATACTTTCTCATCAGGCTCATGAGCCCAACCACGGTACCACAGTGGTCCATTAGCATTATACAGCTCGATCTCCGCTTGTGTCGCGCCTATGTAACAAAAACGAAGTAAGCAAGGTGCTCAGGCACACAGATTCACCAGGCTACGCACTCGAAGGAAGTCCCGGGTACGGGTTCGGTGGGTGCGGCGGGGGCTGCACTCTATTCTGGAGCTTCTTAAGGAGAGAGTCAGAGAGCTCATTGATGCGCGACGGGAAGGGCGTCAAGTCTCTGTACGTAGGCGATAATCCCCCATGGACGAAGGAGATGGCAGAGTGAGAGAGGGGTTCATTAATATCATAGTATTGTGAGTTTTCCAGGTCAGCCGTGTCCTCCTTCTGGTAATGCAGGTGCTTTGACGGCGGGAAGGGGGTGTTGGGTGGTCCTAGGGAGGGGTGCAGGGGCAGACGGGAGGTGGTAGTGTAGTTTCTGGCCCAAGAGCGCCCGATGCGCCCAGTGGAGAGCATTTTCTGGCGGTCGGCTACGGTGCCGAACGTCTTGATTTCCGTGGGGTATACATATCTGTGTAAACGATATTATGGAAAGGAGTTTCATACATTGCGACTGGTGACCAACCTCCAGTCACCTGTTGGAGAGATCATTAGTTGCGCAGGCGGACAAATGTTTGACTCGAACACACCTATGGCATTCATCCACTCATGGTTTCCGAGATGGCTGAGTATTATTCCACCAGTAGCTGCTGCCTGGCCGCGTAACTGGTCCATCCAGTCGAAAAGAGGGATCGTATCATCACCCCTAGTAGAATCGCTGAGAAAACTTCAACACAGACAGACAAAGCAGAACTCACCGGTCAATAATATCTCCCGTCTGCACAAAAAAGTCCGCATGCCCCGTCCAGTTCCCAAAGTCATCCGTAACGCCAGAGAACTGCAGGACCTTCCTCGCATTCGGCAAATCCCCGTGCAGATCTCCAACAGCGACTATGTGACGTGTGAAGGGCCGGCGCTCTCCTCCCAACCCGAAGGCTTGTTCAAAGAGGTCCTCGTAAGATGCCCCGGACCCCAACGACGGCTTGACAATAGTAAAGAAGGCCTTCTTGAGGAGGACAGGGTACTGTTTTGGGTCTGTGATCTCGGGAAACATGACATGAAGCTGCAGGTTGTAGATGAAGTAGAGAGCAATTAGAGGCGGCACGATGACCCCCCAGAGCAGCGCACTCCGTGGAGACGACATGGGCGGGGCTCTCGGAGCTTGTCGTGGTTGGGACATGAGGGGAAAACGGAGAAAATCTCCCCTGGGTGACGGCGGTCCGCTGGCAGCTTGGTCGTTGCAGCAGACGATGCCAGCTGTTGATCGGTTATTTGTCGGGGTTTCCAGTATACTTGCAACGAAAACTCAACGCTACATAATTCATTACATGGTACAACACGGCAAGACGACGCTTTATAGTGTGAACATGGCTGATGCATGAAATGTAAGTACAACGTGTAGAATTCACGCAGGCAATATCTGGGATGATCGGGTATTTCGAGCCGAGGTCAGTTTCGGCGCCGGCTTCCTCTTCATGCAGAAAGCCCAGGCAGACAGAATGTCCTACATCAGATGCGTCAGTGAGTCTACCATGAGTGACATTATTTGAAATTATTTCATACCATCTGAGTGCCAAATGTGAGAGCACCTACAGCGGGGACTATCAGACGACGTTATTAGTTAGCATATATAGTAAGTTGTGGCGTAGATAGAAGGCCAACACACCGATAGTCAATAGTATACTGAGATTTCTAGGGGCTGAATTAACGCCGAGACTGGGGACCAGTGCAGCAGACAGTCTGTTTTGCGCCGCACATAAGCTCAAGGTGAAAATTAAAAAGTAGAGGCACCAACCCGAATGCTAATGCGCCGACAAGGGTAAACGAAAACATCCTAATACAAATCGAGAGAGACATCCCAGAGTTGTTCGCATCCAGCCGTCGAAAGGAACCCCAGTGGCGGTAAATGATGACCACCATATACACTACATACAAAGGGTTTTTTTTTCATTTTAGAAGATTGAATGAAGTAACCACACGATTCGGACTGACACTGCAGTGGAAATATTATCGCAGCGACGAATATGACAGTGACAATAGTGATGATAACGCTGAGGTGAGCCATCACTGGTGTAGGGAATAATAGATTGAAAAGTTGGTGACTCACGGTACTGGTAGCGCCACCCGGAGGTGACAGTAGAATAGGCCCGACGTGCGTTCCACGAGCGAAGGGTCATCGACATACTGTTTAAATAGCATAAGGATCCATATCAATGCGCTGGTGGCGTAAATACCACGATGATTCCCAGGAAGAACGCGGAAAAGCATAACCAAGGCAGGAGAACAAGCTAGAGTGATTAGTTAGAATAGAAAATTTAGTTTGTTGCCCACGACTTACGAGCCTTGTTGTCTTAGGCCATTGCTGCGCAGACGCCTTCCTGTCGCGAACAACCATAGCAAACAGCTGCAAGGAAAACTATTGTTTTGAGTCGAATCATTGTGTTAGCTAGTAAGCCAAGGCAATGCTTCCCATTGGCAGGAAACTCACGTCGACAGTAAAACAAGCATAAGCGATTATGCACCTGATATTCGTCATTCATGCGATCAGAACAAAAAGGCAGATGATTGGGGGATCCCTCACATCAGGGAAGATGCATAGATCAAGGCTGTTTGAAGGAAACACAACCCGAAAGGTGGATGTTGCAATTGTGTTTGCCGCCCCAGAATGACGAGCAAACTGAAGGAGTAGACAATAAACGAAGAAACAAGCCCAATCCAGACGGCCCGCCGTTTGACGTTGGAGGAGAAAAGGACCGGAGCAAGCACAGCAGCGTTCAAAAGCACGCCAAGGCCCGCAAAAGCGTTGTATAAGGCAATTTGCTTAGCGTCAAAGCGGTCCAGCTCCATGGTATCGGAGTCCATAGATAGCATGGAGCACCGTAAATGGCTTGAAAAAAGGTCGCCAGCGAAGGAAAGAAAGAAAAGTATCAAACGATCCATGGCCACGAACGCTAAGCTAAATAGCACACGGTTCTTTGAAGCTCGGGGTCATGTTACACTGTCACGAAATACTGACATGATTTGACGCCAGTGTCGGTTTTCGCCCATCTATCGGTCTCCAGAAAGCCTATGTAGGCGATCAGAGTGTCCATGGCGATCGAAGTAAATGCAGGCCGAATGCTCGCAAAGCAAAGCACGAAATTCTAAATGATACTGTCACTGTCAGGTGATGCATTGATGCATGATGCACGATAATCGACAACCGACTATAACTTTAACTTTAAGTATTAGGTTCGGTACAAGCCAATCGGATCAGGGTATTTGGGCTCCGCCACCAGCCGGACCGGAGACAGGCTTGCATAAAACTCAAGTAAGTATCGACTCCACCAAAAAGTTCCAAGAAAGGGGCCCGATACTGATGTTGGTGGGATAAACTCGGAAAAAAAGGAGGCGCCCGACGTTTAAAAAATTAAATGTTTCCTTTTCTTCATTCTATCCCTTATGTATACTACTATATGACTGACTCTATGCTTCAGGTACCTATTCTAACCCGAACTCTTGACTTATCGCCGCCAAGTTCCAACAGAAACGTAGTCTCGTGCCCATCCGTATATGGTGCGTCGTCGTGAGAATTTCTCTGATCCCGACAGCAGTCGTGCTCTCCGATC